>JBBPQW010000125.1:0-38766 GCA_038092695.1 Boletus rubropictus | reverse complement strand
ATCCTTTCCTGGTGTATGCACGGAGGCAATGAGCATAGACCCATCGGCGAGCTCGCCGGAAACAAACCTGGCAGTATTTCTACTTTGTCCGGCGATAGCTCTGGGTCGTCGACGAGGACGTGTTGCGGGGTGTCCCATCTAGAGGCGATTAGATATCTTTTGTGATTTGAACGAAATCACAGACCTTCCAAAGCAAAGATCTATCCCGCCCATGAAGGCAATGGTTTGGTCAATGATGCAAATTTTCTCGTGCTGAAACAAAAAAGAAAAAAGTGACGCTGGAATAGGTGGATAACAGTTTATTAGCTCACGTGAGCCCAGTAAAATGTGCCCGTCTGGAAATGCGAAGGGGATCGCTGGATCATGATGTTTTCGTGGAGTAACGACAGCTTTTGCTTCGTGTAACTAGTGTGATGCACGGATGTCAGAAAGAAAGACGAAAGTGTTATGACACCTTGCCCACTTGCTATCCGTTGGGGTTGTGCGGCTTGAAACTTCCTTACTGTTGACGGTATGAGCACATGAGATACAACAAGGGTAGACACTAACTATAATATCACATAAATCTTGACGCCTTGGCTCGCCTTTCGCTCTAGGATCCTATCCAGTCGGTACTTGTCTTTGCTCGGCCGCCGTAGCTGTAATTCTGCAATGGGTAAGTTACAAAACACAATTCCTCGAGTGATCAGCCATACCCGGAGAGAGCCACCAGTCATGGATATATATGCTTTCTTTCGCCATCATCAGCGCCCTCGATAAATTCCACATATAGTCGCGCTGCGGAGAGAGTCCAGTCAGTGGGCATGAACACTTATGACAACAAACCAACCCCATCCAACAGCCACTGTGCAGCCACGTTCATCCGGACCGGTGCGAAGCTGCCGAACCGATTCATCGTCACAAACTGGCAAACCCCTGCAGCCTTCTCCAACGCCGTGATCCACTGCAGCATTTGGCGCTAGGGAAGCGCAGTGTTGGTCATGACCCAAGTGCTTGACCCCGTGCTTACCTCGTTCCTCGCAAACAGTTTGAGCCGCATTTGTGAATTCTGAACATAAAAGGTGTGCTTCGAAACGTCTTGCGAGCGCCTCTTCCGCTTCCGTTGCTCGTTGTCTGATAATGTTTGATCCTGTTGCTGATTCAAATCTTTGACTCGCCCATCTCGTTGACGCGAAGGGGTTTGAAGAGGATTAACGTGCATGGAGGGATCGAGCATCGGAGAGGGTGAGAAGTTGGACGGGACTGAGCTGCCTGAAGAAGCCGTGTCGCGTCGTGCATGCCCAGGCCGAGGGCGCGATTTATTCTCCTGGTCTTCACCATTGTCCTTATTCGGTGTTGATCGCTGGCAAATATCAAGAGCCCTAGCCATTCTGCCAGTGAAAGAGTCCATCCCCGACGTATAGTCGACCTTTGTCTCCTGAGGTAGTATGACATCGTGCATGAGTTCCGCAGCGTGAAACTCCCTGTCCGCAGGTTCTGGGCGAAGGAGGTGGAGACCTTTGCGATAGTAACGAATCGGGCGTACAATCTTGAAATCTGGATCCAAAAGGAATACATCCAAAACAGTCAACTGTTATGTTGTCAGAGGCGTGCGATAGAAAAGAAATGCAACAAACTTCTCCAGGCTCCTCAAGAATGACTAGATAGCTATCCCGCACAGCACACCAACGAGACTGCTTTCGATCTCTCCTGCTTGTGGCTTTTCGCCCAAGTCCAGGGTTATTTCCAGCAGTCTCAAGACGGAGGAAACCAGCTTTATATTGAACTCCACCTGCCCGTGCAAGGGATATGAACAGGGCACTGACTTCAAGAAAACCCGATAGTCTGTTTGATGACGGATGGAACATCTGACAGGTAGGTCACGCTGTTCAATCGCCCGACACTTCCACAGTTGTAGCAACATACCACAACACGAATGAGCTTGATGAGATAACTTTCCAAAGCTTCGCGTTGTAATAATGAGAAGTCTGCTTGACGAATTTGGGCTCCCCCGCTCCCCATTTTGAGGAAATTAAAGTACGGTAGACCTTCGGACACGTAGTTAGAAGACAACGGAGCGTAGATGAAGAGACGCACTTGTTCGCGGAAACTCTGGAAGCTTGTCCTTGTAACTGCTGAATGCATTAGATATAGTGTAATGAGTATGCAACGAGATGAAGTCTCGAAGTTGTCGATAGATAACCCATCGAGCAGCACCGTTCGCATATTCACACTCGATACGAAACACAGCTTTGTGCGCGTGTAGTGGATGTAGGCTATCGCTGATACGGATACGCAGCCGGTGAAGTAAAACCGGAACACGTCGATGACCCTTGTCGTCTCGCTCGAACCAAAGGCCTAACATTAAATTGGAAAGGCCACCAGTGATAAGTTCATCGGTAATGTTCACTTCCGGGGGTGTAACAGCGTGCGTTGTAGCAATCGAGGACGATTGGCGGATGACGGATGGAATGAATGCACGTAGCTTGCTCCACTTGTCGGAGCCTCCAGAAGGCTTTGTTGACCTCGGGAGAGGATGAGACTGTGACCGTTGGATATCCGTTTGCGTGGGAGACTTGGGCTGCGGACCATCTTGTTTGATGAGACCAGTCGTGTTATTTCTGGAACGACGCCTATCATGCTCATTCGGCTCTTCTGAATCTTGAGGCGCATCCACGGGTGACTCGAGCCACCTTGCGAAAGTCCGGCCTTCGTCTTGGCCCCTATCCTCGCGTACTTTTCCCTTCTTGTCTATTAAATCTTTGTCGACGTTTGAACCGACCAGTTCCAAAGCCCCACGGAAACTGGACTGTCGTCGTTGAGGACGATACTGGGAGACGAGCTGAGGGAGTTCAGCGAGGTCGTTCTCGATCAGGTCCTCATTCCTGTGCTGACCATCGAGAAAGGCGTGAAGGCCAATGGGCGAGCTAGAAGGGGTGAATTGATATGACAAAGAGCGGGGTGGACCAGTTCGAGCAGAAGGCGTGTCAGGTACTGAGGTAAATGGCCGAGCGACTCTGGCAGCGGTCGACGGAGATGGAGTTGCTATGTGCAAAATAGGTCGCTGATCATGAAGCGGGGCTTGAGCAGCACCATCGGACGAGAGCCGAGGAGTGAGCTGGGGCGCTCCGTTCTCATGATCGCCACTATGGCTAGCGGCGAGTGCGATAGCGACCACGTCGTAGACAGTGGACGGGTGATGTCTCTTGCCAGACTGCGACGAGATTTGGTTGGTGGTCATGTTCAGAGCTCGGATATAGTGAGCGAAATGGAGAGGACAAGATTTGCGGCCGCCAAGTTGGAGCCGAGCTACCTCGGTCGAGGTGAAGATGCAGACACCGCCATATTTGTCTACTGCGATCGTCAACCCAGAGGAGCCTTGAATCGCAGAACGTCATAGGCCGATTGTGAGCGGAAAATGTATAGACAGTCCATACTACGAGCGGGTTATACGACAACTTTTACAGCACATGGTGCAAGCTTCTGGGAGGGAACCCCGGAGGATGATAACGAGAGACAGAAGAAATCAAATTCTCCCCGGACAAACCCCGGCACCTCACACTCTCACTGCGATACCCATGCCCTACGCAAACGCCAGCGAAAGACAGCGACCGATGGCTGCACTGGAAGGGAAGTAAAGAGCACACTCTGTCGCCGACGATTACCGTATTAAATTTACGTAAATGGATACCGCGGGCGTGACAAGGTGGGCGGCCAACCGAAACGGATACCTTTGGGAACGTCCGAGAATTGCAGGAGGGTACCAGCGCTAACAACAACAACTCCCATTTCTGCCAGCGAAATGGGTAAAAATGGGGAGAAAACCACTAGAGGCTGCTGCACAGAGTGTGAGGCTCCACGGCAGGAACAAACATGTTTCCTGGGGCAGGCAGTGTCGGGGCAGCCCCGTCCATTCCAACGGAAGCAAACCCGCTCGCCTGCAGCTGTCTGCCAAGAGCCCTTGGCGGAGCGAGTGAGGAACTTGGTAGTGGTGAGGCCACACTGGGCCTGGTCGACGCAAGAGTTACTGCCACAGAAGATGCAACGGAGGACACTTCCCTCCCGAAAGGAGGAGCCTGGCCCCCATGGGAGGGAGCCTGCAGAGGGGCCACAAACTGGTGCTGACTGTGGAAAGGAATGACCAGAGGCAACCAAATCTGCGGAAGAGGAGGTAGAAGGTAAAGGCAGGAAAATGGCCGGGTTGGAGCCCCGGAGCCTTGCACCATCCAGGACTTGAGACCAAACCTTGGACTGTCAGATGAACGGATCAAATGACATAGTGATGAAGGAAGACGTCGTATTGGAGGTAAAGCTGGAAGTTTCCGAAAAAATCGATGTGGGCAAAGATACCAGCGAAGTGCCACTGCCACATATCCGCCACCACCTCACCATAGGCAGAGATATATTTACAAATGCAGGCCACGAGGCGCAGGTGGGCATGCAACCAATTCTGGCATGACATCGAAGGCTCATTCTTCTTGTTCAGCTTCGGTGGGATAATCCCAAGACCCCCATCGCCAATGGCCACATTCTGGTAAGCATCATCCTGGGAGGAAGAAGGGGCAAGAAGGGAGGCAGTGGACAGGGCATTGAGAAGAATAAGCGTGGACCAGTTGGCCCTCATGACCGAAATAACTTTAGTAAGAAAGGCGAGATCGTCCCTATCCAAAAGAACCGGGTTGGTAGGCACCGAGCAGACACCAAGGAGGCAACAGTGGGCAATTGAAGCCCGGAAACAAGGCGCACGTGACAGGATTAGGCAGATCTAAAGAGAAGAGCGAAGGTGAGAAGGCGATGAATAAACCTGGCAAGCAAGAGAATGGTTTAGAACAGCCAGCTCAGCCGGCGAGCAGAGACCCAAAGGCCAGACCTGCCAGCGCGCAGCAAGGCAGAGTGGCAAGATGCTTGACTGTGCAGATCAAGCATTTAAAGCTCTCGACGTCGGAGCCCGAAAACCTGCTTTCTGTGACGTCGTGCCTCCGTCACCCGAAAGCGCTCATGACAAAGTGGAAGGCACATCCTCGTTTCACTACACTCATGATAAGTAGCGGAAAGATGATAACGATCAGCACAGAAGGTTAAAAATCAGGATGCTCATCTTTGTCCTCTATCTCTAAATCTATTGTGATATTATCCATGCGCCGAGCACGTCGATAATCATGAACACCAGGCAGTCTCTTCCTCAACCGTTTTCCTCCGCGCAAACACATGAACATGTGCCAAACCCAAAATGCTTTGTAACCTCTACAGGAGTGAAGACGAACAATAGGCGCGTCGCAGAAAACGTACCGGAGGGTTGACAAACCATGCGGTTTCCCATTGATTTTCTTTCCATCTCCGTTTCACGAATTCGTGTACCTCTCTACCTGCGTTCTTCACCGTTGCTTCTTCCACCTCGTTTCCACTCGGAGACCGAACAAGCTTGTCCATGGTGACACCCCAGTCGGCCAATGCCGGGAGACAGGACTCGAGTGAAGGGAGACTCTCAATGGCATCAGTCGACCCCGTAAAACCCCAAAGACCATCTTGCAGAACACGCGCGTTGATGGAAGGCGGAATGAGGGCCGGGTGGAAAATGGGCACTCGGCTCCAGATCAAGGAATGTTCAATATCAGGGGGAACTGCAGAGGTCGCACCGTCAGCGACTGGGATTCGGGCGACCTGTAAACCTATGATGTCTGCCTACCCGAATAAGGCCAGTCATTTTGTATGATACAGATCAAGTCTGAGTTGAGTGGTATATCAGCCTTGAAATATTCGGGAGTTGGATGGGGTTCGGCATCTCCCTTCTCTGTAGCAGCAATGGATCGATCATCCAGTGCCGATGTGAGTAGTGAGAGGGTGTCGGGTTTACCCCACCGTAGACGATGGTCTAAAAGGTAATTGACTGCATTGCATGTGTCAGCTTATAGCGCGTTCCTGATGTCAGTATCGACTAGTCCATGATGCACGCACTGACTGATCCGTACTCCTTTTTAATTTCAAGGTTACATTCATCGTACCTGCGCTGCAGATTCTTATCGCGCTTCAGCAAGCCGAGATCCCTTCAATCGCCGTCAAGATGATGATATACAACGACCGAGGACCAGACGTACCCCGAGTTCACAAAGGTCTTCAACTGGAGCCATGTGAAACGTGCGGGATAATGAACCCGCAGCTCCTGCATAGTTGGAGGCCCTGAGTGGACGGCGACTTTTTGAACGACACTGGTCTCTATAGTCATCGTAACTTACGAAGGGCGACCGGACAGCCTTCCGATCCCTCACGAGTCTCACGGTCTGAGCATATGGGGCAGCGTCTCTCGTGCACGCGTTGATTGATACTATAAACAAGTCCGAATTGTAGAATCTCCTACGGTGACGAAGGTCAATTAAAGGTACAGATGTAAATGGGGATACACTGAATGAAGAGTATCAAATCAGAACCGTGGCAAATATGCAATATCACAAAATCATACGTCCCATATCATGATACAACTACTGTATTTAGACTTACCACGGGAGTAGTAATAAGCAAAAATTAAAATAGAATAGAATAGAAATATCACCTCAAGACAGTAAATCAAACTCGTGCTAGCTACTACTTTTTCGTTTTGCTCTTCTTACTGGTCAGCTCTTCGCTCTTGTCTTCCATCTTGCGCTTTGATCCAGCTTTGATTTCTTTCTTTTTCACGTCCTTTCCCTTAGTATCTTTCGCCTTCCCCTTTACTGCCTTTCCTTTATCTTCTTTAGGTTCTTTGGGTTGGATAGTGAAGAAACCGTCAAGACGGCCCTGCTGTTTTGCGCTAAGAAATTTTTGGAGTTTCTCTGCACCTTTTCGTATGCGTTCTTCACTGCATCAAAAACACGTCATGGGCCAAAGCACGAAGCATGAAATGGTCACGAACTTGAATCCTTTTTCAACAACCAAAAATTGCACCAAACCCTCCACATCAGGACCCTTCCATTCGAGCTACCAAGCTACATCGTGAACGAATGGGTATGGATAAGTGGGATAAGTGGGGCTTACCTCGACTTCGGAAGCTGGCAGCACATCTGGTTTTTCGAATAAACTCTTGGCTTCCTGCCAAGGCCATTCCTCAGGAACTTGTATACCCCCTTTCTTCTTCTTGCCACCCTCTGCATCGGCAGTCTTGTCCTCTTTCTCAGCTTGCCTGGAGGGATGAGAAAAATCAAATTTCGGTAAACCAGACGATACAAATAACTTACTTCTCTCGTAGGTGCTTGACTGCTCCTTCCAATCCATCGAACTCTCTTATCAGTTTCAACGCGTTCTTGGGACCGATGCCTTTGATGGGCTCGAGGTAGTCGCAACCAAGTAATATACACAGGTCTATAAACTATACACCTGGACAGTCAGTACAATCAAGATACGATACGTTGGTATATCACGTACGTGTGACATATTCATTCCGAGCCCTTGAAGAGCCTTCTCAAGGATTATCTCTGATATGGGAGCTTTCTTGGCTTCGGAGAATGTGAGATGGCGATACAAGATTGGGGCAGCAAAAGTGAGAGTATCCATATCTTCCGAACCGGCTGCATATACCTGCCAAGAACGGCTCAATGATCGGTGTCTGGTGATGCTGTGGCAATCGCACCTTTCCGCCCCTTGCAAGTTCAGCACATTGGGCTTCCGCTTCTGACGGTGCCTAACGGAATCATATGGTCAATATCTGAAGAGTATGTGGACGCAACGAACCATGACGACAGGGATACCCATGAGCCTGAGGAGTTTTTGACATTCTTCGTTATGCTCTCGGGTAACTCGAACAGTTCGTCTAGCGAATTTGTCTACCTCTTCTGCGGTACCTGTTTCCTTTGCCTCTTCACCCTCAGTTTTTGCTTCCTCTCGCCTTTCGAAGCGTTTCGCGAGCTGCATGTGCACGTCCATCAGCTACAACTGCCACACGACTTCTTCATTCCACTTACCACCCCCGACTTCAGCTCTGGTGGTCGCCCGTCAAACACGTAGGCGGGTTTGATGCCGTTCTCCACAATGCGGAGCGTTCTATAAAAGAGCCCCATAAGATGACTAGTCGTCTCGCCAGCATCGTTGGTGAGCATCTCGCCGTCCCTTTGGCGAACGGCGATAAGAAACTGGTAGATCGACATGGACGCGTCAATAGCGACTTTGCGACCAAATAGGGTCTTTATGTCGTGTTCCACAATGGCTTTTGGTGCATGTTCGGAGATAAGTGCGGTGAGCCCCTTGATACCCATTGCTGTGAACGATACAGGCAGTGTGCGGAGGTCGTGAGCGGGTATGTGACAGTATATGCGTGACAGTAACGTGACGGTGACGTTGACTCGTTTATTATTTCTACCAACTCCGAAGATAGGGGCTGACTGCTACTTTCGTCACGGGATTGATCTCTGAAAAAAAAAGTCAAAATTTCTCTCACCTGGATGTTCTCCCGCGCAGGGCTTTGCTCAGGAATTCGTAGCTCGTCCTTTACGTTCTCTAGACCAGAAGCTAGGTGTGTCGTCGCTCCAGTACGACGGCACAATGCGACGCGGAGCACAGACAAGCCATTCTATGTCACCACACCCATATTTTATCCCAACGCTCGTGAGCCAGGTCAGCCTTTCATCGTTGGGACCCACTCGCTGACATGGCTCGCAAGGTCCACACATTGGACACCTTCACTCGCTCGTGACTGCAGACATCATCGCGCGGTTTCAGCGCATATTAAACCCTGTTCGTCCGGTGGTGTTCCTCACAGGCACGGACGAGCATGGTCTGAAGATGCAGCAAGCAGCTGAAGCCAAGGGTGTCGATCCACTGGAGTGGTGCAACGTTATATCCGCCGAGTTTCGTGTCTGTCCTATCATTACGCCCAAGCTATGTGGTATTCACTGTGACGGTGTTCGCGTAGAAACTGGGCGAAAGAGCCAATATCAGTGGGACCATGTTCATGCGCACCACGCAACGGCAGCATCGTGACACCGTCGAGCACGTCTGGGTAAGCTTTCTTCACCGCCTCCAAGCACCATACCTTACCCGTGGTTTTGTGCAGCGTGCTCTCGCGGACCAGGGACTTATCTATAAAGATACCTATGAGGGATACTATTCCACCATCGATGAATGCTTCTACCCATCTTCTCGTATTATATCCCATCCCATCCGCCCAAACACCAAAATCTCGACTGAGACAGGTTCTGTCGTGGAATGGTCTAGCGAAGTGAACTACAAGTTCAGACTATCCAAGTTCCGCGAGGTTCTTCTCGCGCACTACTCAATTGCTGCTGAGGTCAATGCGAAGGCCGAGCAAGGACTCGTGTCGCGCGGCATACATCCGGACGTCTACCAGAATGCGGTGATTCAGGACTTGAGTACGGAGCATCTCGAAGACTTGTCGATATCCAGACCAAGAGATAGGATTGGATGGGGGATTCCTGTACCTGGGGACCCGAGTCAGACCGTGTACGTCTGGTTCGATGCCTTGTTGGTGTATCTGAGTGGAGTGGGTTATCCCTCCGCCGGGACAATGGTGTGGCCCCCAGACGTGCAGGTAGTCGGGAAAGACATCGTTCGGTACGTCTGGAGTGGGTTCGTGACTCGTCCTTGATCTCATGCGTAGAAGCTTCCATGCAATCTACCTCCCAGCAGTCCTGCATGCCATGAAACTCCCAATGCCGAAAACACTTCTGACACATGCCCATTGGACTGTAGGGCAGAAGAAAATGTCCAAGTCTCTTGGCAACGTGGCTGACCCTATGACTGCGATGGATGATTTCGGAGTGGACGCTGTTCGGTTCTACCTCGCGCGTATTGGAGGGAGATTCCGGGATGACGTTGGTGAGTTCTCGTGGTCTATCACATTTCATGGAGTCCGTCGCTGTGGCGGGAGTTGCTATTACGATCCTCCCCGTAGATTGGTCTGAGGAACAACTCCGGAAGCATGCAGATGAGATACGGAATTCACTTGGAAACTATTTCCTTCGGATAACATCGAATGCTATCAAGAGCCGAGCTGCAAAGGCAATGAGAACCTTCTCCGAACCATTGATGCTCCGCGATTTGTTCTCTGGTCAATCCCCTGAATTAGACTTTCCGGGCGCTTCGACGAGTTCGTCGGACCTGGAAACCTGCAGGTTATCGACTAATGAAGAGTTCTTGACATTGCTCGACCACCTCGGAACAAGGGTATCAAGCTCTATGAGAAATCTCGAGGTGGCGGATGCGCTACATACAATCGTGCTGGTTTTGAGACATGTAGGTTACTTCTTGGTTTTCATTCCCCGTTGCCGTTGAGCGACGATCCAACAACAGGCGAATGCTCTCTTGACAACTCTTGAACCTTGGTCGGATGTGCATCCGCCAGATATTGCCTTGCGATGCTACCTTACCGCCCTTGAAGCCCTCCGCATCACGGGAATTCTTCTCCAACCATTTATACCGCACACAAGCAAGAAATTACTCGATGCATTGAGTATCCCTACAGATGAGAGGAGTGTAGAGTATGCACGTGTCGGGAGAGGTGAAGTGGGAGGAGGGGTAGTCATGGACGTGAGAGGAGTCAAGTTGTTTGAGAAGCCTACCGAGAAGAGTTGATCGGAAAGTTGAGTCACAAACATCCTTCAACTTCATGATGACCTTTTACAAAATATCATGCATGTACCAGGATACGATCTGGTGAAACACGTCATTTTCAGCTTGCTCGATCGTTATGTGGATTTGTTCGGGTTCAAGGTATATTGGCTTAGAGTAAATGGCGATTGACGCCGGAATCATGGTTTCAATTGCAGCTGCATCTTCTCGGCGACGATCTCGACAATGTCTTTCCACTCTGTCATCGCTCCTAAACCTATGCATGAAAAAAAAAGGTGAGTAACGTGCAAGCACCAAGATTGATCGACTGCATACCGACATCCCCACAAGCAAGTCCTTTCCCGATAGGCCCTACTACGTGATACTTGACAGTCTCTCGCACGACGCGGAGGTGCTCTGCTGTCAGGGGGTGCTCATACATAAGCGTGTTCATTGCGGGGAAGATGTACGTTGGTGTTGTCGGTGCTAGAGCGCGGAGCACAGATGTCTGACACAGCGTGTGGTATTCGAGCACAAAGAAAAAAAGATAACGGCGAGGAGGTTTGAGGAGGGCGGATTACTTACGACGAGATTGTCGCACAAGCCGGCAGCGATCTTGGCGAGTGTGTTTGCGGAACATGGAGCGACGAGGACGACGTCTGCCCAGCGCCTCAATTCGATGTGGAGGATGGGGTCGCCGATGGTGTATGTCCCCTGTATTGGCGCCACGGGGTTGAGATGAGCGAAGTTCCTCTCCGAAGCGAGGGATACGTACCGACCACTCATCGTCGTCCGTCCAGACGCGCGCACCGGCGTGCTCGACGTCTGCGGTGGTGAAGAATGCTAGTGACTGTTTCGTCGAGACGACTTCAACTTTGACATTGCTGTACTGAGCCGGTGGGTTTTGCCTGGGTCGTTTTAGGAAGACAAGGAGAGGGTACTGACTTGGAGGAGTTCTTTTACAATGAAAGGAGCTTTTATGGATGCTACGCTGCCAGTCGTGATGAGGAGAACGTGGGTGTGGCCAGGCGTACGTTCGAGCTCGACATCGAATTGACGAGCCATGAGAGAGGGGTAAATGGGGTATGTCAAGGTATTCCACAGTATAACCAGGGTAGTACAGCAGGCGAAAAGAAAGAGTATCAAGCAGCCGTCGACACAGATTTATCCCTCCAAGATACCCATCGCCTTCCACTTATCCCAGAGCATCCCGATGCCAACAGATGCGTTGGTAGTACCCTTGACGTCCTTGATATCCAACAATTCGTATTCCTTCCCAAACGCCAAAAAGTGCGCAAAGAGTGAATTAAAGTGGGGTTCTGAGCGAAGATGAAGAATTTGCGGGTAATGTGCGTGGTATATGTGGGCAAAGACGCGGAGGAGTTGACGATAGACGTGCTTGATAGTCGAAGGGAAGGACTGAGGGAAGTCGTGACCTACGATGCACTATGTAAGCTATGAATGGTCGCTGGATTGGTCAGATCTTACCAGATTTTGTAGGGAAGACGTTCTCGTCGTCGAGCAGGTTTTGGACCCATGTCATTACGTAATCAATATATGTCGGTGCTGCGAGGTTGACATTCTTTCGATCCTGGTTGATCCAAGTATAATTGAGGCTTTGTCGAGTGAGTTCTGTCAGATGTACATGATAGAGTGCTATGCACGTACGTTGTCCCAGCCGACATGGTAGGACATGAGTGCTGCGTGCAGCACTCAGAGATGACCCCGTAAAACTCGTTCAAGTTGGTATAAAAGTCGAACACTATACGGTGAGCACTGTGGCAGCGGCCAAAAGATGAAGAGAAGAGACGGACCATTGACCGCGACCCATTCCATGATGTCAACATACTTTGGAAGGACGACGATCGTCTTGAAGTTGCCTTTGACCAGGGCAGCTTCGACGAAGGGGCTGCACAGATAAAGGGGTTTGGAGGGTAATGGACTGGATGGAGACGTAGGGGCGGGTGGGGGAGGCATATCGGGGAAGGTTGCTGAGGTTGGTGTCGGCGAACGTTTCGGAGCACGGGGGTTGCGTGACATGGAGCGACTGGAAATTGTAGGGATGAGCGATGTCGCGACGTGTCCAGACGACGTCAAACTCACCCGATGGAGTTGAAGAAAGACATAGTAGTGAACTGCAAGAAAAAAAGCCGCAGGAGTGACTTTGAACGCGACGACGATCTCCATTGCCCAAAATGGAATACTTGACTAATAACGTGGGAACAATGGGATAAATGAAAATTTGCACCAAAACATTGCCGAAACGTAGACCCCGACCGAGCTCAACGAGGAGTGCTTTCCTCATCGCTAGCTTTCCTCCTCGTTGCCCCCAATGGTGAGCACGAGACGGAAATCAAAGGCTGCCGCGGCCGCGGCCGCTGCTGCTACCGCCGCCGAGCATGAGTTCGAGACTGCCTCGACGCAAGGCACTGAGGACTTCTCATTGTCCGCCCCCGTGTCGTCTGCGTCGTTCCTTGTTCCCATACCACTTGACCTCGACATTGACACGCTATCACACATTCTGCCTGATGTCTCGTTTGCAAAACCAGACCCAGAAACAATTCTCGCGGTGTACAGACTCTTGCTGGCACAAGTGGCAGACCAGGATGACACCCGGCGCGACTTGGAAGAGCTCAGAGCCAATGTGGAGCGCAAGGAAATAGAGCTTGATCAGGCTATTCAAGACGGCGAGACCAGGACCAAGAACTTCGACGGTGCACTCGAGACTCTGCAAAAGGAGGTGGATGCCCTCAAAGGAGAGCGGGATCAGCTTGGTGCGTGTCCACATACGTTTATGCTGCCAATTCATATCTGCCTCTCTCTAGTTGCATCAAATAAGGATTTGGAAACGCGTATATCGTCATTCACCAGCTCGCGATCGTCATCAATGTCGGACCTCGACCACCTCAGGAATCGCGTTGAGGAGACGGAGAGAGAAAAGCGGGATCTAATAGGTGTCGTGAGTAGGCTCAAAGAGGATGCAGCCCAACATGATGGTACATGGAATGTCTTTAGAGCTCTGAAATTAACTGACCTTCGGACCACAGAAGAAGTCCACAACCTTCGGGAAAACCTTCGTCAGGCTCGTCAGGACCATCAAGCCCTCGAGAGTCAGGTCCGTGAGCTTCGCTCGACAGAGACGTCAACCAAGGTAGTTCCTTTGTCTATCCTTCCCATTGGACGGTCGCATACTAGTTAACTTCTGTCGCTAGTTCAGGCTCGAAACACTCTCTCAACAACTCGCCCTTTCCCAGTTCGAAATCGAGCGCACAAACACCGAGTTGACCGCCAAGTCAGAGGAGTACATGAACTACCGACGTACCAAACATGCCGAATTCATTCAACTGCAATCTGCACACGACTCTCTAACTCAAAAGCACGCTCTTGCTGAGAGTTCCCTCAGAGCTACGCAATCTGCGCAGACTGGATCAACACAGCAGCTGACTCAAGCACTTACCAAAGTACAGGACTTGCAGGGACAGCTTGCAGAACAGGAAGCGGCGTTTACAGCAGAAGTCTCTGGCTTGAAGAGGCTGATATCGATCATGGAGGAGAGGGAGAAGCAAGCGAAGGACATTGTGGAAAATATCGAGCGCGAGTGGGCAGGAGTGGGTGATCGTGCCGAGAAACGGGAGGCTGCATTGAGAGCAGAGACTGAGAAAGAGCGACACGTTCGAGAAGAAGCTGAAAGGAGGCTGGAACAATTGGAGACGATCATGGAGAGGATGCATCGCGGTGAACTTCCAGTTGCTGGTCGTGACGCTTCCGTTCCTGCGACCCCTGGGCGGCGGGATTACGGCAGCCACGACTCTGATGCAATGCTAGGCTTAAGCCCCACGGTGGCCATGGTCAGCAAAGTGCAGAAGGGCGGAAAAACATTCACGGAGGTGTATGCAGGCTACGTGCGCCTTGAAGAGGAGTACGCAAAGAAGTGCGCAGAGTATGACCACATGGACAGGACGCTTTCCGATGTCCTTGCTCAGATAGAGGAACGGGTAAGAGAATCAGACGCTGCAGGAAGCAGTCCTTCGCTTATCATGGTTTCAGGCTCCCATCCTCGCACAACAGCGTGAGGATCACGAACGGCTCAGGGAAGAATGCGTACAACTCTCTCATCAACTCTCGACCACTCTCGCTGAACGCGACGCCAATGCCGTTTCCTTCCAGGAGGCTTCGCAGAAGTTCAAGAAATCGCACCAAGAGACCGTTCTTCTCCAACATCAGCTCACAGACCTAGGCCGACAAGTTCAAGTTCTTCTCAAGGAGCTTGGGCGACGAACTGATCCTTCGATTCCCTCGGATGAGGAACTTGATGAGATGACGCCTTTACCTGCTAATAATATTGACGCTGTCATCACGAACAACCTCGTTCTCTTCCGTTCTCTTCCATCCCTCCAAGAGCAGAACCAGAAGTTACTCAAGATCGTTCGTGAGCTTGGCGCAAAGATGGAAGCTGAGGAACGTGAATACCGTCAGGCGCTCGAGCAAGAGCAAAGCGAGGCTGTCCGTGAGGCTCACGAAGTCATCCAAGATCTCGCAGCTCAGCTTGAGCGTCAAAAGAAAAGCAGCGAAGTAACTATCCAGGCGTATATGAAGGAAAGAGATACTCTTAAAGCTATGCTTGCTCGTGCTGAACGCTCTCCGTTGTATGGCGGCATCAATGGCGATGTCAATGGTGCGGCATCCGCTGCTTCGAGCAATTTAGTTGCCGAGTTGGAGGATGTCCAAGCGCAGTTTGAGTCATGCAAGGTAGAGATGGGTATGGATGCCGAGAGGCTGCGCGAAGATCTGGCTCAAGCCCAAAGACAGCTTGGTCAGGCCAACGCAGCACTTGCAAAAGCCACCGCCAAGATCGAGTTTCTCGATGGTAAGTCGAATTTTGTTCATAGACTGTTTGTTCGTTTGCTCATTTTTCTCCAGAGCGACAGCGTATGACTCAGGAGCAAATGAGTATGCAAAGTCGAGATCTGGATAGCTTGACGTTACGCAATCAACAGCTCTATGATCAACAGGCACGCCTTGATATTGACCGTGAGCGAGTTATGGATGAGTTGGGTGCCACGAAGGGTGATCTCGAACAGCTTCGCAACGAGGCTGCGAACCTTCGAGCGGAGAAGAGGATTTGGGAGGTCAGTCTTGACCCCATATGGTTAGGTCTCGAAGTCTAACAATAATTTTCATCACAGAGTGTCCAAGCCCGACTGATTGAAGAGAACAAGAATCTCGCTGTAGAGCGCTCTCAACTCTCGGACCTCATGGGAAACGTCCAGAGAATGCACAATGATCTCGAGCGTTCGGGAGAGAACGATCGCAGACGCCTTGAGACTCAGGTGCAGATGATGGAGAACCAGACGTGAATTTTCACGCATCCTCAGACCATTTCGCTTGCTCATATTGCGTTCAGGCAAGATCTGAAGTCACAGCTGAGCCAAGAACGCGAAACAATTAGACATATCACACTCCAGAGGGATATCGACATGAAAGATCTCCGGTCCCGCTTGGATAAGACGGTGCGTCACCGCGCATGTTGAAGACTCTGGGTCATGCTCATCCGTACTCTTAGACCGAGCAGCTCTCCCAAGTACGGGAGGCACTTGTCGGGGCCGAAACCACCAAGACCCATCTCCAAGAACGGGTGGAAGAACTTGCACGCCAACTTCAAGGCAATGCGGAAAAACTCGCTGTTTACGAAGGAAGGACGATTGGTACTGGCGCCGCTGCTTCCACGCTCGATCCAAACCTGCCCCGTGAACAACAACTCGAGCTAGAAGTCGCCGACCTTCGGTACGTTTCATGCCGGTGTACACAGTGACATATACCTATCTAAATTTTTGTTTTAGTGCACAGCTCAAGGTTGCTCAAGTTGACCTTGCTGCCGCACGCAATCACATGCAACAGTTTCAGGAGATTAGTCAGGCCAACGAGGCTGCACTTACAGCGCTCAACACTACTCACGACGAATACAAGGCAGGCGCTGAAACCCAGCTTGCCAGACATGAGGTATGTGTTATACTACCGAGCATGCTTTTGTCGTTCTATGGTATTTTTTAGCTTGAACATAAGTCACTCGAAGAGAAGCTCCGCTCCGTTCAGCAAGACCTTCAACAATGGCCAAACAAGTACGATGACCTCCAGAAGACGTTGGAGACTGAGCGGTCTGCATGGGTCAATGACAAGAGGACCCTCGAAGATACGATTGTGGACATGAGTACCTCAGAGAAACATTCCGAGAACGATCGTACGGCTCACGAGCGAGAGGTTCGCGCACTGGAAGAGCGTGCAATGGTATGTTTTTATTCTTAGTAAAATTGCGTCTTCACTTATTATCCCTCGTAGGCTGCAGAAGAGAGGTATTCACGAGAAGTGGTTGCACATGCAGAATCTTTCAAGACAATCGAGAACCTCAAGAAACAACTCAGCAGCACACAGGCTTCGTCGCGGCAGAACTTGGCAGAGGTTGCTAATGCCCAGGCTAAACTTGAGGCTTCGGAAGGCAGCTGGAAGCAACAAAAGGAGGCTTTAGACAAAGAGATAGTAGATCTCAATGCACGGTGAGGGAACTGTTTTGACACGTGAGTTTTAGGCTGAATTGTCTCGTGTCGCAGTTGCAAGGATCTGGGAGCGCAGAATGCTCTTCTGTATCAGCATCTCGACAGTGTCAGCTCCCAAGCCGCACGTATTCGTCAAGTCGCGGATTCCAGTACGGAGAACACCAGCGGGGATACCGATGTCAGCAGCGATTTGGATACGAAGTTGTCTGATTTGCGTTCTGTGGTGGCGTACCTCAGAAAGGAGAAGGAAATCGTCGATCTTCAGCTTGAGCTTAGCAAGCAAGAAAACGTTCGCCTCAAGACCCAGCTTGATCATCTGAGTCAGAGCTTGCAGGAAGTTCGCAAGACACTTTCAGAGGTGAAGCGTCGAGCTATCTCGCCTCTCTTACTGAGACTCATTTCGTAGGAACGTGAGCGTGCCGTCCAAGCAGCCACATCAGATGCACAGCACGCCGAGATGTTGGAGCGGATTAACCAGCTCAACATTCTCCGTGAGAGCAACGTGACCCTACGTGCCGACTGCGAAACTTATTCCAAACGTTCACGCGAGCTGGATGCCAAGCTCAAAACGCTTTCTGCTGAACTTGAGCCTGCTAAAGAACAAGCTCGTGTCGCACGCGCCGAACTTCAGGCCCGGGATGCTCAAATCGCGCTCCTCGAGAGTGAAAGCAAGCGATGGCAAGAACGCAATGCCCATTTATTGAGCAAGGTTGGTGGTCCATGATGGCATGCCGTTTCGGTTGGTTAAGTCTGTGCATAGTACGATCGTATCGACCCCGCCGACCTTCAAACCTTGAAAGAAGAGGTAGAGAACTTGAAGAACCAAAAAGTCGACGTGGAGAAGCGTCTCGCTGAGCACAACGCGAAGGAGTCGGAGAGCGCTTCCAAGGTAAGAATTGGAGCTGTACTCTATCTTGGACCTTCTGGATTTTTTTTTTTTTGGCTTTTCAGATGGCAACCTATGAAGAAAACATGCGTAAACTCAGGAGCATGACCAACAATCTCAAACAACAGCTCGGAGCCTCTAATGGCGAGAAGTCGACCTTGAATCGGACGCTCGCTGACCTGCAAGCAGAGCTCAAGGCTGTGATCACAGAAAGAGATTCGCTTCGTACCAATGCGGGAACTAGCATGGACGCATCCAAGGAATTCGCAATTCAGCTGGAGTCACTGCGTCAAGAAAAGGCTGCTTTGGAGAAAGCACTGGCTGATGAGAAGGCTTCCAAGGCTGCTACCGCCCAAGCTGCTCCTTCGCCTGATCAATCATCTCTCATCGTATGTTCCTACATCCGTGTTTCAATGTTCCTCTTTTAATGCGTCAACAGGAAGGTTTGCGATCCGAGAGGGATAAATTACTCGCTGAGAAGGAGAGCTGGAGCAAAACCTCTGCTGGGGACTTGTCTGATATCGTCAGAACACAGTTGGAAACAGAAAAGGCAGAACTCAAGAAAGCTCGCGACGAGACCCTCGAGCGCCTGAATGTATGTAAATACACTATTCATGTTACCCTGCATTGCTCACTTGTTGATCATCTAGGCTGCTGAGGAACGAGCGAACAAGGCGGTCAATGATGCTAGAAACCTGAAGCAGTCGAATGTAAGACACTTCCATCCCCTCGCTTCTTTGGGCAAAAGAGTTTTGATGACTTCTGTAGGAGAAATTCCAAATCAGAGTTTCTGAGATGCAAAGGACGAGAGAGTCAGCGATTGCTTTGGCTGTTGAGAAAGCTAAGAGCGAGGTTAGTACCACCTTGGCCGCCACTCCGAATACGGAGGAAGTGACGAAGAAACACGCTGAGGAGATTGAAACTCTACGTGCGGAGCATGAGGCTTCACTGAAAGCTGCTGTCGAGGCCGCTGTTGCTGGTACAAAGTCAGAAAATGCCAGTGACGATGCAATGAAAGCTGCTATCAAAGCTGCCATCGTCGCTCATGACCAGGAGATCCAAGTCAAGCACGCCGAGGAGATCTCTGCTGCAGTCGATCGGGGCAGAATGGAACAAGTCGCCAAGAGCAAACTCAAGGACGCTCAGCTCGTTCGGTCACAAAATAAACTCAAGGATTTGGAAGCGCAAGTCATGGAATGGCGCAAAGCCGGATTCATACCTGATACGACTGCGCCTGTCGTCGCCGTACCTACTAGCTCCGCGGCTCCCTCTGTCACGCCTACCACACCCGTTGCTTCTACATCGAAAATACCCCTTACTTCTTCAGTCCCGGCGGCGTCCGCGCCTGCTCCTGCAGCTTCGACATCGGCTCCCGCAGCGCCACTTCCATCAGCAAACGCAGGCCCAGTACGCAGAGTGCTCGGCGGTGCTGTCTCCCTAAGCACAGGAGACGGTGTAGGACGAGGTCGGGGCGCACCCCGCGGTCGCGGACGAGGAATTAGCATACGTGGTGCTGCACCCACTCAAGGTGGAACTGGTCCCCCTGTGATTGCAGCCGCTGCTGCTGCATCGACGTCGACAGCACCGACGACCGTCGGCGTTCAGATCATGGGTGCGGCGAGCAAGCGCGGACGGGAAGACGAAACGATCCAGCCCGAGGATTCGTTAGCGAAACGGTTGAAACCCGCCGGCGAGGGTACTGCCGTCGGTAGCACCGCTGCACCGACCGCTGCGGGAGGCAATAAGCCGCCAGTGGCGATTCGACGACCGCCTCCGTCATAGCGTATTCCATTCGCGTTATTCTTACCTTGCATTCATGTATCACTATCCATGCGTCAGACTGGTACATCTTCTCATCTCATGAAGAATTCACGTCATCTCTTTTTGATCATTTATGGACATTTGAAACGTCATCAATCAAATCAATTGTGGTGCGACAGCATAAGCAATTAATAAGATCTAAGGAGAAGAGTAATCAAGAAATAGGAGTTATCTTTTCGCAACCAAGGCGGAAAGTACGAGAAAAAGACGTGGGGCAGCGTTACGAATGGACATCACAGAGACAGCGTAACGTGGCGTAACAAGGGAGAAGCTGGGGAGAAGTGGAGGGAAAAAAAAGTTACTGATCAATGCTGTAGTTGACGATAGCAATAGATAATAGCAGATGAAAGCGCAGTGGATGTGTGTGGAATGGCAAATGGATGGGGCATGAATGAGATGATGAGGAAAGGATAGACAATATGACGACAAGCTGAAAGTGGGAGAGGAATTGCGTTAACCAAGACTTGACGAAAAAGCATAAGAAACATAAATTGGATTGGTCATTAATTAGAACGACGAGGAGACGACGTCAAGGAGGATTAGGGGGAAAGAAGTATGACGAAAAAGGGATGCGACAAGGGAACGAATGGGCATAGATCAAACGACGATGGTCCGCGACAATCTTCTTGAGATCGTCTTCCCAGGGACTATAGCCTTGATCGCACGAAGAACGAAAGTAGATTTACTCTCATCCTTAGAGGTGCGGGAAGAGCTTGCGTTCGTGCCCTGGCTTGCAGTGATGAACCCAAGTGAATCGATGGACGTCGATCGTCTCCACGCGTCTTCGCTCGAAATGGGTGGAGGCATCGCACGCTTACCCGTCCCGAATACGCCAAATCCGCGAGTGCGGCTAGCCTTGGAATGTTCTGCAGTACTCATACCGTTATGCACCGGTTTGAACTTGTCTGATTGGTAGCCTTTCCCAACACGCTTAACGCCAGATGTGGCCATCAGGAATCGGTCAAAAACACCTTCCAGATGTCGCGTGTCAGGAGAGTCAGGAGCAATTTGCTCGCCCGCACTGCGAGGAGGGTAAGGTTCGACGTAGTACGGATAGGAATCCAGATCATCGAATTGAATAAAACGACCATAGGTTGTTGAAGTCTCAGGAGTAGTCGCAGAATCCTCCGTAAGCCTTGGCGAAAGGGGCGATGCAACAAACAGACTTCTGTCAAGAACAGTCGACAACCTTGGCGAGGGAGATGAAACTGGAGCTATAAATGGGCAGCAAATCCATTAACGCACAACGCTTGATTGACTTGTAACAGTCATACTTACCCCTGTTGAGTTCCAACTCCAACTGCGATATGTCCCGAATATGTCTATCTAAGTTGCTTTGAGACTTGCATTTCTCCCTCCGTTTCGACGGACTGCCGTTAAAGAAACCACTCGCAACTGAACCAGTCCTCGTTCGCACAGGCGATCTGGTGGAGATCGTCGCACGGCGCTGACGCGGAGTTTGCACGAGCGCACTAATCAAAGGGGGTACAAGCACCGACGGCTCTGGAGTATGGATGTATGAGAAAGATGTGCTGGGATCTTTTACACGAACTGGCGCTGGTGAAAGTGATGCGTCCAGACTCATAGGCTCAGCGAAGATTTCGCTAGCTGCGAGGAGCCGTTTCGGAAGACGAGGAGAGCGACTCGCATTGAACGCGCCATTATTGTTACTATCGTTGCGTTGATTTGCAGGCGTTGGTGCGTTTAGTACACCATGATGCTGTGAGGACGAGCGGGAGATGGATGCGAGCGGAAGTGGAGCAGGAGGCGTGACAGTAGTTGAGGCAAAGTTCTGACAAGTTTCTTCTACCACCTCTATTTTGCAACGTATCAATCAACCATTTCACAAGCCAAATACACCAAGACTCACTTTCGACGCTTTGGATCCACAAGTTCATACGATCAAGTGCGACCTCATGTTCGGGCCGGATATTCTCCCAACTGAATCTTCCTTCTTCACCGGACCGTCTCTGCTCAAAATCAATCGGTTCAACAGAGGCACCCCACACCGGTGTGGAACGACCCGTGAGTTGAGCCAGGGCAGAAGATTTGTAGAAGCGCACGCCCTTGTCTGAGGACCACGGTGGACGGTCAAGTGAACGTTACATAGGGAATAAAATGCCTACCAATGGAGGCCTTGACACTTTGTTTCAACGAGCCGAATCCCGACTCATTGCTCCTGGACACTTGCAAGGGCAACCCAATATCAGTCACAGAGTCATCCTTGCCCGGACTCTCTTCGTGTAGTTGCTTTCTTACACTTTCACTGAGGCCGAGTGCGGTAATAGACCCATTTCGCGGTGATAGTATCTGAGCTGACGCGCGCACACCGATCTTGGCGACCTCGATCTCGCTCCTTTCTAATTTTGACGAGGAAGAAGTCGTTACCGTTTGCGCGGTAGTAGGTCTTTCCTCCTCGACATTGGCTTTCACTTCCTGCTCCTCGACCTCAATAGTAATCTTGCGCTTAGCTTGTGCGGCTGCGGCTGCGGCAATAACCTCTGCTTCTACCCCAGAGTCGTCATCAGAAGAAGAATCCGAGCCAGTGCTCGTCTGAATCGTAGAGCAATGGTCACCGTGACCGTCAGTGCTCGCATCAGCCAACCTATTCATCTCCCTCAATCGTTCACGTTCCCTTTCCCAATCCATCATCCGGTCTCTGACACTTCCCCTCGTAATCGTCGCCGTGCCGGGCAAGTTAGTCGCCAGGGAGATCGACGCGGTAGAGTGGCTGAGAGGAGTGACACCGAAAAGGTCGTTAGGTACGTGTGCGTCGTTGCGAGAGTTATGAACAGGAGCAAGTGGACATTTGTTCTCTTTGTTCTCCTTCTGCACAGTTTTGCGCGCTATCGTGTTTTCCTTTCCTCTATCCTTTTTCTCCCCACCTTGCCTAACCGGACGTCCGATACCATGCGCGCCGAGATCAACGTTCCGAGCGAACCCTGTGAGATCTGCAAGCACACGAGCACGCCCACGTGCCCGAGGTGGCTTTCCTGACAGTTGTTTTGAGACCAATGTCTGCTGAGAAGTCTGGGGTGTACGGAAAGGAGTCTCACTGAAAATGGTGCGGCTAGGTGTTTGAGTAATATTCCGCGGAGTGAGTAGGTGAGGAGCTGCACGCGTGCGTTCCGCTTCGGGGGACTTGAGATGAGAAAGCGAGTGTTTCTTCTCATTGGTCCCCGCTTTCTCCGAAGGACTGGATGAGTCCATGAAAATACCAGATACCGAAGTGACGCATGGAGAAGGTCGCCGGGGTCCGAGGGGACGTCTCATCGAGGAGTTTGAGCCGAACGAGGTCAATTGCGTCTGGCATGGGTTCGCATTCTCCCGACCTTTACAAACGCCAGTACTTCTCCCTTCGTCGAATTTCGTACCCACACTGATCTGGCGCTGAGGCTTGACGATGGGTGAAGCTCGAACGGTAGATAGTTTCCTCGTGGGTGCCGCAGTAGAGATAGCAGAGGTACGTAGTCTGGGTTGGGATCTGGATCGTGAATGGGTTCTAGTTCGTACCGCAGGCGAGACGGAGACGGAAGATGCTTGTCCCACGGTAGGACGGCAGTTCGGCTTCGTTAAAACTTCTGAACATGATTCGGGCGTGCGGGATTTCGACGCTGATAATGTTCCTGGAGCAACCCTCGGCGTAGGTTCTGCCCTTGAGGCTGACCGTGGACTAGCACCCATTCTCGAAGCAGACCGTGACGCAGATTCCGTTCCCGACACTGGCCGCGACGAAGGGTATCGTGACGTAGACTTTGATGCCGACCATGGAAGAGATATGGATATGTCAAGGAGGCGTGACGTCGGTGGTTCTCTCTCTTTCTGTTTGTCCTTGAAGGAGTCCTTGAATGCATCAAAGAATGAAGACGATCGTACGTGCTTGCTGAGCGGCACCGTTGCCGATACCGATTTCCCTAAAAAAAAATGCGTTTGAACAAGAGACATGAAGGATATTACTGATAACCTACTGTGACTGTGGACAGGAGTTACCGGGGTCACATGCCAATAAGCATCTCCCATTACGTCCGCCGCTGTACACCGCAGGTCAGCATCGGGGACAATCATGCGTTTCAAAACACGTTCGACATGTTGGGACATGGAATATTTGCCAACCCATTTCCCCCGCAACTGTGTCAGGCTGTTACACGGGGCCCCAAAGCAGAACAAGGATACATACCGTACGACTCCAGTATCTTTCCAAGTCTTCCTTGTTGTCAAAGGTCTCTCCTTCCTCGTATTCGAAAGGAGTGCGTCCAACGAGAATTTCGAAGAAGGTTACTCCGAGAGACCAAACATCAGATTTCCTGGTGTCGTGAGGAAGTCCGCGCGCGCGCTCAGGGGAGAGATACTGGAGACGCATTTATCTGAACTAAACCAGGTGAACGGATGATAACGTACCTCGGGTGTACCATACGTCAGGTTGCTGTGAAAGGCCTTGGGAGAACTGAGATCATACTTTTCAGCGAATCCAAAATCGACAAGGACAGGGACATTGTCACGCGAGAGGAGGATGTTAGCTGGCCTGAGGAACGGAGTGATGAGTATTAGATTGAGTTGAACTTGACAGTGCAACGTATACGTACTTGATATCATTGTGAACAACCCCTCTCAAGTGTAGAAAATGAACGCCAGAAAGGAGTGATTTGAACCACTCCTTTGCGCGTGACTCCGATACCTCTACAGGAACAAGGGTGGGGAGGTATGCCCTAGCGACACGGATGAGTGGAACAAACAAGATAAAGGGTGAGAATGACTGACATTGTGATGAGCGCGTAGGAGGGGGTGATGATGAACGAATGAAAAGGAACGATGGATGGATGTGGGTCGTTCTTGAATGACCTGACGATCTTCATTTCATTCCATCTAGTATGTCGGTGGGGTGAGTCAAGCGGAAGAGAGATTAGGGAGCGAAACGTACAACGAGCGTACTCTGGCAGCGGTGGTGGAGGTTTTGGAGCGATGGACGAGCTTAACGGCGACCTTCATATCCTTGACCTTGCCAGAGGAGGACTTTGGGCGACAGAGCCATACGCTGCCCCAGTTTCCAAAGCCGATCTGGAGCAAATGGGGTAAGAGATGGGAGAGGTGAGGATGAAAAGGCCTACTTCTTTGACGAACTGAAGACGTTCTGCGAGGAGATGGTCAGAGAGCGAGAAGACGTCGGATACTTGTGAGGGTGAATCCATGATCTTGGTACGTGCGCGAAAGCTGTAAGGAAAAGTACAAGTACAGAGGGAAGAGGGCTGAGAGACAGGACCGCACTAAGACGCGACCCGGCTTGCTCACTGATCCCCTGGAGGAGGGGCTATCGAAGTTCGAACAAGGAACAAACACGAATAAACAACGCGTAAACGTCGTGGGAAAAACACGATCGTGACACGAGGACACCGCACGGATCACACGTGGCTCCCTTGTTGACCGTCGCATGTCCCGACGTCGTCCTAGTGTCGTCCTAATGTCGTCCTAATGTCGTCCTAATGTCGTCCTAATGTCGTCCTAATGTCGTCCTAATGTCGTCCTAACGTCGTCTTAATGTCGCATTGAACTTTGACCGTCGCATGTCAACAAACCAGCGTAACTCGGACTGTACGGCAGTCCAACGTAAAACATCCCTCACGTGTGAATTCAGCACGTCGAATGATACCAGTCAGCGTCGAGCAGATGCCAATGAGTTGGAACCAGGACTGACCCGAATACCGGTGCTGGCAAGCCGCGACATGAGAACAGCGCCTTGGT
Source organism: Boletus rubropictus (assembly GCA_038092695.1). Lineage (NCBI taxonomy): Eukaryota > Fungi > Basidiomycota > Agaricomycetes > Boletales > Boletaceae > Boletus > Boletus rubropictus. The sequence goes on along the minus strand of JBBPQW010000125.1, from coordinate 13,260 downwards.
TCAGTCCACATCGTTTGTGTGTATGGCACCACTCGCACAAGCTCTCCAGGTCTCGCTCAAGTCCAAAAATGACGACGGCACCTTCTGTTACCATTGCGAGCTTGATCCTAGCTGGGCCGTTGTAGCGTAAGCAAGCTCACGTTGACCATCGATTCGGATGACCTTTGTCTCACACTATATTCAGCATCCCGCAAGGAGGTAGGCATATTGCATCTTATAGCCTCGTTGACCGAATGCCGTTGCCACCTAGGCTACTCCCTGGGCGTTATTGTGGAGGCCTGTCTTCATTACCAGTCCGGTTCCTCTCATCCAGACCCTATCTACGTCAGTGCACACTTCCTTCGGGCCACCAACGTTGGGATCGCCCAAGTGCGAGTTAAGCCGCTCAAATCTGGCAGGACCTTCACCAACATTCTCGCAGAACTCGTGCAACAGGTCGGTGCATTCGTGTGGCTATGCTGCCTCTCCTTTGTTAGCCTGAATTGAAAATGTTATCTCGGATCCAAGGGGACCACAAGAATAACTTCCCATCTCCTCTTTGGTGATCTGTCTCCGCCGCAGCCTGGCCAAGGTCAACGGATTTTGGCACCGCCATCTCCTTATGCACGTCGTGTGCCCTTGCATTCGCACCCAAGCTCAGTCTCTTATGATGCGGTCAACCACCTAGGATCGAAAGGGATAGTGACTCAGATGTCTGTTGACGCCGTTTTGTTAAGCCGTAATGATCCAAGCAGTGCATCGAGAACAACGGCCGAATCAGTTGGAGGAGGCGGCACTGAGTGGGGGGCCTGGTGCGAGCTCATTCACAAGGACGATAAACTCACAACGTCATCTATACCGTTCTTTTGTGACGCGTTCGTTCACTTACCAAACTTGCTTCCGGAAAGTGAACCGGGGAGTGTGGGGGGCAAGAGACGGTGGGCATCCTTCTCGTGGAGATGACGTATTGATTGTCATCCCCTTGCAGCTGGTTCCCTACCATCACCATGACAATAGAGTTCAAGGCCAGAATACCATCATCCGACAACTACTCAGCTCGCACGATTGGCTTATACAGTGAATCACGGTTCCTGACCGATCCAGACGCACGCCACAATGGAAGGGTGGAAGTTTGGACAGCACCCTCTGAAATTGGTCAAGGAGACGTCGCTGATGGATGGAGGGATCATCAATATTGCATTGCTGTGGCTGACCAGGTGGCGTTGATGCTCCCCATTGAGGTGAATATCCGACAGGGGACCAAGGATTATGCGAAACTTTGAATTGGTGATAGTCGCATTCATTTTTCACCCATTCCACCTTTGCCAATCCATAGCTTATCTTTATTAGCATGCTCTACAGTCCATTAAGCAACTTCTGCTCAGATCACCACTGAACCTGTGTACGAGTGGATATCCATGTTCTCGATAGCACACAGGAACGTGTATATACCATCACCGATGGCTGATATTACCGGAATCCTAGGTTGTGGATGCTTACACACGTTCCGGCTAGCTGTGACTCTGGGAGATTCCGATAAGGACACCTGGGACAAGTCTCTACAACATCACTCAGCTCTGCTACGCCGCAGAATTCGCAGTAATGATTGGTAACTACCGTCATGCGAGACGTCGCGGCAGACATGGCTTGGATGCAGAGCACTCACGCTATATCCTCCGCGACGTCTCCTTATGGACGCCTGCTCCTCAGTAAGTCGTCTGTGCTCCAACCAAGCCTTATTTGACGTGAACAACCCACTTCCTGATAACGACTTCCCACTGGCGGCAAGGCTCACAGTCCCGTCCTCCCACGACGCCTCTTCCCTGAAATGATATAGCGGTATCGTTCACACTCAGATACCATGCCTCTGGCCCTATAAAGGGAGCTTTCCTTCAATCAATAAACCCTCGCCATTCTCACTCCCTTTGCTCCATTACTTGGATCGTTGCGTCAACACACAGTCATGTCCGAATACGTTGTCAATTCCGTTCCCTTTATAACCCATATCCGGACCACGTTCGGTGCGAGGGAGCTTCTTGACCGCGACCGCAAGCGTGCAGCCAAGTTACTTGCTGGTTTGTCACCACATGGGCCTTCTAGGCAGAGGGTTGCTGCTAGCGCTAGCCACGGTGACAGCATCGATGTGACAGATGCGGGTGAGCTTTCCAGACTTGGCACGGATTCTGAAGTGTACTGAACACTAGCCATAGGCGTGACATATACGATGTCCGTCGGTGTTGGGAGTCCCCCAACCCAATACAACCTTCTCATTGATACCGGTAGATTTTTGTACAATACGGCCTTGGTCGGCTGAGCTCAACATTGCTTACAGGAAGTTCAAACACTTGGATTGGCGCGAGCACGCCATACAATCCGACGAGCACCGCCAATGACACCGGTAACACCGTCGTATGTTCGCTCATAGAATTGCGTTAGCATTAGATTGATATCTTCGGTTACAGAACGTCAGCTATGGCTCTGGATCAATGTCCGGAGAAGAATGTCAGGATCTTCTTTTCGTCGCACAGGTCAGACAGAAACTGATGCGTAGCCCAGATACCGATACGGTGACCCTGAACGCAAGTCTTGTAATTCAGAACCAATCGATCGGTGTTGCTTCTTCTACTCAAGGTTTCAGTGGTGTAGATGGGATTCTTGGGTGAGTACTTCTGCTGGAGGGACTGAGCATTGGGATGTTGACATGAATTACAGCGTCGGCCCGGTTGATCTCACGCAAAACACTGTTTCGAACACCACACAGGTGCCGACAGTTACAGACAACCTCTATGGGCAAGGATTGATCTCAGCAGATTCGTTGGGTATCTTCTATGAACCCTCGTCGACCACCAATGTTACGAATGGCGAACTGACTTTTGGAGGAACGGATAACACCAAGTGAGTCATCTCAGTCTTTCCTCCTCGTCCAAAGTTCATCGTGAACGTTAGATACACTGGTAACATCAATTTTGTGCCAATCACGACCACCTCCCCCGCGTCAAACGTGAGTGACATCCATGGAGGTGCAACGACCAACATTCTCACTGTAGCTACGTTGTCATAGTACTGGGGAATCGATCAGTCGGTGACTTACGGAAATGGGACGACCCTTCTGCAGACAACTGCCGGCATCGTTGACACAGGTACCACCCTTTTACTTCTTGCCACCGACGCATTCCAGGCCTACGAACGGGCGACAGGAGCGACTTTGGATCAGTGAGACACCTTACACTGTTGTAGCGTGGCATTTAGTTAAATGCATGGGGAACAGGACCACTGGCTTGCTCACGATCACGGAGCAACAGTACGCGCAACTGCAGAGCGTAAGCTTCAACATTGGCGGGGTAGGTTCTCTCCTACCGCTCTTCTGAATGATCGACTGAGACCGTTCGGATAGGTTTCTTACGAGCTAACACCCAATGCTCAAATCTGGCCCCGTGCGCTCAACTCCATGATTGGTGGCCAATCTGGCCAGATTTACCTGATCACCGCTGATCTTGGAACTAAGAGCGGATCTGGTCTCGACTTTATCAGTAGGTTTTTGGCACACGGATGCGCCTGACGTTTTGCTGATGCGTGTAAGACGGGTTCGGATGGTTGCAGCGCTTCTACTCTGTCTATGACAGCGGCAAAGCCCAGGTTGGACTTGCCACGACACCGTATACCGACGATGAGACCAACTAGGCTCGTCGAGAATGCTTAGACTGTGCTTGTACCATAAGACTTGCTCAGATGCTAATGGACTCGTTGGTGCGACATTCTGCCATGTATTAGTCTGCCTTTTGAATGGACCGGCGTCGTTTTTTGTGCCTCCATCTTTTACACATGGTGCTCAAGTCGTATGGTCAGTCATTTTGTTGGCAACGATGACATCACGGATCCAACTACTGGGGCGTCCTTCCGAAGGCTCCCCTCCAACTCGGTGCGATGAGCATCGAGGATAAATGGGACAAGTTTATGGATAGCATGAACAAGGAATCTTCCTTCAAGCTTCTGAACACCTTTCACGAAACCGGCGGAAATTTCCTCGACACCTCCAACAACTAGCGAGTGTCTCGTGTGATTTTACTTGCCTTGGCATCACTCTGACGTTTTGTTGTAGCCAAGATCAGAGATCGAAAGAATTTATTGGCGAATGGGCTGAGCAACGCGGTATCAGAAATCAGCTTGTCACTGCGGCCAAGGTCAGTACGAGTGCCCTGTGCCTTTGGACAGCGTCGTGCTGCTCCATTGTCAGGTACACTTCCAATTATATGCGAGGGAGCAAAAGGTGTTGTACACTGGAAACAGTACCTAATCGATGTATGTTAGCGTCGAGGCAAGCTTGAAGAAACTCAGGACTTCGTACATCGACATTCCCTACGCCCATTGGTGAGGTTGGGAAACATCCGTCGAAGAAGTGATGAATGACCTGGCGCGTGTCGCCAACATACTTGATATCTCTGATCATCATCTTGACTCGGTTTGGCTCTCAAGGTATTTCTGATACTCCAGCATGGGTAGTTTCGCAAGCCAACCAGTACGCCCGCGATCACAGTGAGAGCCCGTTTGTGATCTATCAAGGCCTCTGGGATATCATGGGTCGCTCTCCTGAGCGAGACATACTTCCGATGTGCAAGGTCCCAAGCTTCTTCGCCCCCGAGCACATCAAGTACATTGTGGTGTAGAAGGAACAAAACTTGTTTTGGCGTTTTCACGTCAAACTGGTTACGTTTCAAGTATCACTAGTCAAGTCGTCTCCATTGGCAGTGCTGAGCGCTGTCGGGCAGTGTCCCAGCGCAGCCTCATCGATAGATATGACTGGTCTGTGGCATCAAAGGCTCTGTCCCCGTCTCCGAGTTGTTCCTATGGGTCTCGCGTCGTATTCGCATAAAAGGCCGGGGGTCAAGTCCTCCATCATCAGGTCATCAGATCAAAATCCCCACTCACTGGTCCTCTCTGAATATAATAAACTATGGTCGATAGCCCAAAGGGAGAAGCTCCGGGGTCGAATGACTTTCTAGGCGAGTCACGTTTCCTTCTGCTCTTCAAGCTTTGTTCTGAAAGAAAAGTCCTGCAGTCGATTTCATGATGGGGGGTACTGCTGCGGCCATCTCAAAGACGGTTGCTGCACCCATTGAGCGCGTCAAGTTATTGATACAGAATCAGGGAGCTATGATCGCGGCTGGCCGCCTGAGCTCTCCGTATCGTGGTGTGACAGATTGCTTTAGAAGGACCTTCGTGGAAGAAGGGCTCTTGAGCTGTGCGCTAATACATCTCTCGCTCATCGTTCTGACACCCTCAATGCGCTAAGTTTGGAGGGGGAACGGTGCCAATGTTTTGAGGTACTTTCCTACGCAGGCTTTGAACTTCGCCTTCAAGGACGAATTCAAGAGGAGACTGGCCTACAAACAATCGGAAGGGTATGGGCTTTGGGTCTTGGGTGAGCGTCCAAAGGATGGATATTTACCGTCCGGCACTGACTCCGTGGTCATATAGGAAATGTCGCCAGTGGCGCCGCTGCCGGAGCATCTTCTTCTGTCTTTGTCTATTCCCTTGACTAGTAGGCTTGCTGTCCCGTTCATATATTCCCACATGACCTATGCAATTAGTGCTCGCACACGGCTGAGTGCAGACGGGAAGAGCGCCGCCAAGGGAGGACAGCGACAATTCACCGGAATCATAGACGTCTATAGACAAACACTCCGCTCAGATGGAATTCTTGGCCTATACAGAGGGTTCGTTCCTAGTATACTCGGTATCGTCGTCTACCGAGGGCTGTAGTAAGTACATGTTTTGCCTACTTCCGCATCAAGGACCAACATGCCCCTTTGTCTAGTTTTGGAGGTTATGATACCGTCAGGGATACCTTCCTTGTCGGGAATCTCAAGGGTAATTTCCTAGCTTCTTTCGCCGTGGGTTGGGCTTGTACCACAGTCAGTCGATGTTCTGTAGATGTCCCTGGGTTATCCGCTGAGGCTGTTTTGTAGGGTGCTTCGCTTGCATCTTATCCTATGGACACGATCCGGCGTCGTATGATGATGACTTCGGGAGAGAAGGCAGGCGCTCTTGTTGGCGGACCGGATATCATCTCACATTTCTTGCCAGGTTCGCTACAAATCTTTCATCGATGCAACCAGGCAGATTGTCGCGAAGGAAGGTGTAAAGGCGTTGTTCAGTACGTATTCATCATTTTCCGATGGGTTTCAAAACTGATCGTTCACAAAAGACGGAGCCGGTGCGAACATTCTGCGTGGTATTGCTGCAGCTGGCGCCCTGTCCTTGTATGATCAGTGAGTATTGGCTTGCGATTCTTCCTACGTACCAGTCCCAGCTCATACTTCAAAGGTTCCAAGCGCTTGCTTGGGGCCGTGTCTACAAAGCAGGTTCCGGGTAAGCCACTTGGCAGAGGGACAAAATGCTTTTGAGGTCCTAGATAGACAAGCTTTCGTCATATACTCCTCTTGCTCGTCGTATTTACCTGTGTAGGTTACATATCTCCGACGAGTCGACTAATGACCTGCAAGACACTGGCGAGTTCACGTATATTTCATCAGTCGTGGGAATGCGACCATTGGCAAGTGATCAATTGATCCTCGAACCGCTGGCAAATAGTAGATTCGTTGAATTAGGCTTATGATACTCCGACTACGACACGCTTGTAGATGTCCCGCAAGGGAATAAATCCCAGTGGACAGTATGAAAAAATCATAGAGTCGTAGCATATGGTAATGGCACCTCCAAAGAAGGGGTCAACCGGTCGTAGTTCCCGTCCTTTCATCTGGCACCCGGTACGTATGTGTCACTCGCCAATACCGTCCCATGTAGATGTTCCACAGCCTGGGGTACTCAAGAGGAAGGTAGATCCCACAACCTCAGATGAGGAGCTGGGTGCTGATTCTGTAGGTGACAATCATGGTGTGTCGCTCTCATTATCGAGAGGCTGTGAGGCTGAAATATGCTTTCGGTAGACTCTCAGATAGTCGATATTCCTCGACTTATCAACGATGAAGTCGATCTAGAGGTTGCCATTCGTGAACGGCTTGCGGCTACTATCCAAGGTCGTATCCAATGGGCGCTCCACATGTTGGACGCGCTTTCGAACGTCAAAGGAACACAAGATCAACACTTGGACGTGGATGATTTCCAAGACGCTGCCCTCGGCGCTCTCGAGGCATCGGAAGCACCCTCATCATTCATATTTAACACCGGATTACCCAAAGAGCGAAGTCCATCTCCCTCGTTCTCCCCTATAGTACCGAACCAACCAGCGTCACAGCGTGTTCCAAAAACGCGTTCTTCCCGGACCCCTAAACCGTCTCAACAGAAGAAACATTTGTACATCAAGTTGCCTTCCGCCGCGTCTGATAACCAGTTTGCGATTCTTGCGTGTCCGACCTGTAGCCGAACACAGTTCACTACTCTCCAGGGGCTCCTCAACCATGCACGATTGGCCCATGGCGTCGAATGGGCGTCTCATGATGCATGTATTACGGCCTGTGCTGTCCCTATTTCTTTAGACTCTCAGGATTGGGAGGTATACGAGAGAGATGGCGTAGAGGTGCCTTGGGGTGGCAGCGTTGTTGGGCTACGTCGGTTGTTTGAACGAGCAGTAGGTGTTGACGGTATTCCATCCAACCCTCCATTAGTGCCTACCACGACGGGAAACTTTCTGGAATGCTTAGCGACAGTACCAAGCACACTCTTATCGCGAACCCTTGGACTCCACGCAGACTCCCCTGCACTTGCACAATTCCTTGGTCGTACTCCCAAACGTCGTTGCATCCGCGTTTACGATGAAGGTCAGGACGTTGATATTATCGCTCTTGACGGTACAAGCTCGCGGTCATATGAACTCGTCTCCGAAGAACTGGCACAGCCCAAGAAAGGTTTCTGCATGCGTTATCCGCACAGAAACACCGTACGCAAAGTCTTCGATCTGGTGGTTAACATCGATGCGGCGTTGGAGACTCCAAATACAGACAACAAGCCAACTCCTGCTATCATCCCAGCTGGCACAACTGCATCGCGCTTCCACATCACAGCGCGCATCTGTCTCGGGGACCGCAGTTTATTCTTAAAAGAAGGTGGGTCCACTGCCGTGCCCACTATTCCGCAATACTCAAGCAAACAGACCGGCGCACCCAGTTAGGCGTTACCGATCAGTATTGTTGGATGCTAGGAGTCACGGCACTGTCCTATGTATGTTCCGTATTTCCACGGGCGTCTGGATACTAAACTTGTTGAGTAGTCACTCCCATTATCATCCTTCCTGACCTGCGTCACTGTCGTACCGCCCAAGACAGTTTCACGTGTGTCCCTCACTGTCCAGCAGCAACCTTTTGTGGTTATTGGTACTGCAAATGAACCATTTATGGCCAAGGTCATTTTTGGATGGGTTGGCGGCGGGAAAATGGAAGTTGAGCATTGGGTCGAAGTATGTAAACCGCATCACAAATTTCACATCTGCACCTTATCCTGACATGGACTGTTACTTACCAACCTTATCTAGCTCGATCAATGCAGGTCCTATACTTCTGTTTCCGGTTCAGAACAATTACTCGATGTAGAGCTCGATCGTAATACACCTCTCCTTCCCGTTCCCAAAGGGACCCCTCCTCCACTACCGTCGCTTGATCGGCAGCTTGCAGCCGACTCTTCCTTGTGTGACACACCCAAGATTGACCCAGAGCATGGAAATGCCCCAACGATTAAGGAAGAATGTGAGTGCCACGATGTTCCTTCCATATGAAGTTGTGTTAAAGCACGCGCTGTGCTTCAGATTATGAACAGGTCCTACGAAGTCTCCTTCCGAGGGTGCCGATGACTGCGAAAGGGATGTTTCTTTCAGCTTGACGCGTCGCCCAGACTAACCGAGACGCTTAGACGTCAAGTCAAGAACAACTACCTCAACCCCATATAAGTTGGTCGCTAATCCCGCACAGTTACTCGCTCTCGTACCTGGGAGACGGAAAGCTATCGAGGTGTGTAACCACGATTGCCACTGCGAGTCGCTTCTGTTGAAACCGTCCCGAAGTGGGCTCGCGCTCGCGCACTACATGCGCTTTACGTCGATCATATGGCTTCAGTTCCATCATGTCAACGAACAACCCTGACAGTTGGCGACGTATACATATTTCTCGAAGATGGATCGCACTTTCCTCGTCCGTCGCATCTTACTTCAGGACCACCTCCCGAGCCGAAGAAAAAAGGAAAAGAGAAAGACGTGACACTGATGTCGGGTGAGGATTATTGCCCAACTTGTGGCATCAAAAAGTGCTTGCATCCTGGATATGACGTTAGGCGCGAAGAGGGTGCGGCCCATTGGACCTGTGCTATCGTCCCGACAGCGGAGCAACAATATGGAAGGAGGCTTCCCCTTACTAACTTGACCCAAGTTCTCACATGGTTAGATGGACTCAAGCAAGCAGTACAGGATCTTCCGTTACCATCAACAAGTTCCATTTCGAACCAAACACTGATATTTTTACCATCTTGCCAACATATTCCACACGATCTGGTGACATTTAATCCGCCAGAGTTCATTCTCGCTGTTCACCAGGTTGTCTCCAAATTGCACCTACCTACATTCCCCAACCTTGCGCCCTGGAGAGAAAATCCCACTAGGGAACGCACTGAAAGATGTCTTGCTCCAGCCGCTCTATTGTCGGCCACCCTAAAACCGTTCATCTCTGCATTACTCCGGTCGGCTCTTGAAATCGTGAAACGGGATACCACAGTTGTTGTGCCGGTAACGAAGAACGGCCGGGGAAAGAGGGCGAAAAAGTTTACATGTGTTTTGACGCCAGGACACATATTACGCGGGCTCCGTCTCCAACCTTCGAACAGTCTCAAGGCCATCCCTAGTGTTGCGCCGGCGAGCCACGATCCTCGGGCAGGAGAATCCGCCGGGTTATGCTTGGCACGGCTAGGTGTCCGACTTGACTTTGGCAGGGATGTCCCGCGGGGATTAGGTGCAGATAGTGCGGAGGATTCAATCGATCACATAACCGTAACTGAGCCCGAACAAATGGCGGGAACTCGTTGATGAAAGGTTGTCAGAGCAGATGTATATCATAGGTCTTGGCTGCGGTTTTGTTTGAGCAAATATATCGGTATGCAGCAGGTTGATCTGCCCTGACTAATCTCCATTTCCATGCCCCTTGATAACGGATAGTAAGGTTTTTTGCTACGATGCATTTCTGTGGCGGCACCAAGTTGCGTGATTCGGAATCTTTCATTAGATATATGGCATGTTTTTAAAATGGCTGTGTTGGCTTCCCGTATAGTATCAAGGTTCCGAATCTCCCCAAGTCCTCGAATTCCGGCCAACCCGAACCCCTGCGGCAGTCGGTATGTATTCAAGTAAAATTGTAAGATACTCCTGCATCATCACCATTCCTTTGCTACGAGACGTATATGTGGCGGAAACCACCATCCTGTAGTGCATCTTATCTTGCCCTCGAATTATACGTCTGTTTTTGAGTGTTTCCACCACCACGGTGGCTTCCATTCAGGTCTCTAACTAGCTCCGGACCTCTCAAACTTCAAAACCCACGCGGACATTAGCCTATCATAGGCTAGGTACAGATATCGGAAGACTTTTCGGGGCCACTGGAATAATGGGCACAAAACTCTGTACCGCCGTGATGATCGAGCAGCCTGAAGCTACGTTTTAACAAAATGTGACTGATAGACAGAATATGACGGAGGGGCGAAATCGTGTCTGCCAGATGAATGTTCTTCATACAAGGGGACCTTTCAGAATGCCGCTACTTATATGTTTTATCCAGGAGGGGTAACTTGGAAAAGTGCGTTTGCATGTCGCCGACATCGCCTAAATTTCTGACGAACTTGACAGAGTGTCTCGCACTACTACCTGCGACCGGAATGTACGGTATTTTTCGGGACCCATCATTTTTGGGTCAAGGGTTGACCCGGCCCTCACCGACTGTTCCAGCCTATAACATCCCTTCATGACTGCGTTCTCTTCCGCTCGTTCTGGGACAAGCAATGGCTACCTCTATCAGGCTCGACAATACCCTCGGTGCATTGTTCATCGGTTTCAGTGTGTCCACAGTGCGAGTACTGCTCACGCCCTACAAAATGGACACGCTGATCATTTAGCAGGTTATATGGTGTACTTCTCGTCCAGGTGTACAATTATTGTCGTCGATATCCCACCGACCAAGTTTGGTATAAACGAACTGTGAGTTCTTCAGTATTGTATCCTCGTGCCAGTGTCATGCCTAATCTGCATAGGTCTCATTACTATTGTTCGTACTCCTTCGACGTCTGCTGAGCTTGTCATGCAGTTTTCCTCAGGTTATTAGAGACAATGCATCAAACTTTGATTGAACATGCCCTGTACTACTACTCAGTAACGTGAGTTTCTGTCCTTGTTGGTTATTATAACCTAATTGCGATGTAGAAACTCCACGAACGCACTTGTCCCCTTGTACAGACTAGTTTGGTGTGTTTATTTTATTTCCCTCTGGTTTTCCGTCATTTAACAGGAATGCAGGTCTCTTGTCGTGCGTGCCTTTGTTGATGTTGGACTCTGATCTTATCAATACGGCGTCTTCTAGTTCCAGATTCCCACGACGGTGAGTTGCCATCTTCGTTATTGACTTCAGGTGTCTGAGAGCTCACCGTGTTATCTAGGCACTGGCCGGATTCACTGTCAAGTTGTATGTATATACCTTTTTTTTTTTTTCAGGATCATTCTCTGTATTTAACCCCAATTGCTCGTTAGCTTCTTCACACTCCGTGTCTGGCGATGTAGGAATTTCACTCTTTGACGATATCTTTGATGACTGGTCTTTCTCAGTAAGCGGAGGGAACTTGTGGCTGACGGCCTTTCTCGTGAGTGCCACCCCACTGTTCTATCATACATGTGACCAATCCTCCTGGCAAGTTACTTCCGAACTTTGGACATTTATGTAAGAGACTACCAATCACAGACGCGGCCTCTTATTCAATCTGAATAATCATCTCCATTGTTCCTTGACTTGTCTCAGGTCTCTCTGTCGGCAAGTGTCCAATGAAACCTAACATAATCGCTCTCGAACGCTAACGTATCCGATAGTCTTCGCAGTGAAAAGGTACCAAGTTTCTCACCAAGTTCACCAGCGTACTGAGAATGCATACATCTCTTTCAGTCATGCGCTAAGTACACCTGGTCTTGTAAACTTACGAGTCAATCGAGTTCTTCTGTGTGACCTGTCTCTTTACTGATTTGGTGTTCTCGCCTCAGGTCTTGGGGACCGCCGCACTTGGTATCAGCCTCCTGAACGACATAGGTATAGCTACTGCCCTTTGTTACTACTTGCGAACCATACGATCCAACTATGCACAGTAAGCCCCCAGTGTACTTTCTTTTTACTTTTTCTGATATCGTCTCTCGAAGAACGAACTCTGTTGTTAGAAGTTTACTGCTTTACGCAATTAACACCTGTGCACTGACAAGGTACTGTTGGACATCAACAATGTCATTTTCCATCTGATCGACTCGTCCAGCGTGATGAATCTCTCCACTTTGATCGTTGTATGTACTACCTGCAGCTTGTTGTGAGTCGCTGACATTTAGCTCACCAACAGTACTGTGCTATGCCGCAGAATTTTATCTTCATAGGTTGTTACATGGTTTTGGCCAAATGTAAGGCATCCTTTCTCAGTCTGGAGCGCTGAATCAACCCGTGATCCAGTATATGCAGTGTCATTTCTTTCGACGTATGTTTCTTTTTAGCTCATACAACATGCAGACCTCATAAATGCACAGACTCAATATACGCCAAACTACGGTGGAGTATAGTATCAACCACAACCCGAATAGATCCTTGATGACCCCAGATCAACGACGCCGGTCATCCAACATCCCGTCCCCCCCGCACGCGGTGATCCGTGAAGGAAAAGAGGTTCGTAAATTGCCTTGACAGCCTTCGGATCTCGTTGGTAACTTGTACGATGGACAGTGCTGTTTTTCCACTCCACCGGTTTGGGTGTAAGTGACACCTATACATTAAGCCGGAATCCCCTGTTTCTTTGATGCTATTATCTCTTTCAACATTCTGCCCTTACTATGAGCTGTCAGGACAACAGCTGTATGTACCTAAGGTGTATTCTTCACCGAGGATTCGACAAAGTGTACTAGTATGGTGCCCCTGAGTGCACCCTTCTGAAAGAACCTTCTTTAAAAATAAAATAAAAAACCCAACCCATCGTGGATAGTGCTGTGCCGGACCGGCTCGGCGTGAAAGCCCCGGCTTGGGCCCGGCTTGGCCTACAATTCTTGCAGGCCCTAAT
>JBBPQW010000124.1:0-39345 GCA_038092695.1 Boletus rubropictus | reverse complement strand
ATTTCATGGTGAAAGAAGTGGTAAAAGCAATGGTGTTTGGCTGTGTTTACATCATGTTGGAGTGTTTATACATCACATGACTTAATGCTGACATAATATCCCATTGCAACATATGAATTTTATATTTTAATATAATAGCAACAAAACTGTTCTAATGACATAAGGGACTTAAAATGGATATATCTCCACTGGACCTGAATAAAATCACATGACTTAGGGACCAAATGTGTAGCCAAGAGTATGTACTTTGTTCATTCCCACCAATGCTAAGTGAGATTCCCACATGTGTTTGCAGTATGCTTTATGTTACACTTGGACCAGGTAGAGATGAGCATAGACTTGAAGAAGCTAATCCTCTTGTATCATTCTGAGTGTGATGCCACAGCTCAACCCCTAACTGCAATAGAGGATTTGGGTTTGAAACTAAGTCAAAGGATCTGGGGGATCAGTTGCAAGTATTTAGCAGTATATCCAAGTAGATCTAGTTTAAGGAGTACTGTGTACATTGTGAGGTTTATATACCTGTATAAACCAAGCACAGACCAAATATGTAAAAGGGAATAAAGAAGTTGTACAACTTGAAAGAGAATGGCCATTGGCTGAAGATAAGAGGGAGAATGGCCATTGGTTGAAGATAGTTGTACAAGATAAGAGATAAAAGATAAGAGATAAGAAAAGCTTGTAACTGAGGGGTTGGCCAAGTGAGAAGTCCGAAAGGATAGCATGTGCCTGTGGGAATGGCTAAATGGTTATATAGTTTGCATATAGCAAGAAATAAAGAAAAGAAAAAGGAATAAACTGTAACATTACCCTTCATCTAGGTGAAAGATTGCCCAACCTTTTTACAAATCTATAAACCCACCTCCTACTGGGGATCCTGTAATGTTGGAGTATCCTATGTTGTCAATAGTGTCATCTCCAGGATCCAAGTTGTCTAATATTGGGGTATGAGGACAGTAGTAGGGGGGTTGTTTATATTAAGAGGAGTGGGAAGATTGTGACAAATGGCTGGAAGAGGAGGACATCCTACGTCATTGAAGGGGGCAATTAGCTTGGATATGGCCTGGTTGAAACCGAAGACATATGGGGCATTGGTATAGAGAGCAGTTAATGCAAATATGTCCAAGTTGTTGACAGATAAAGCAGGCTTCTGGAAAGTGCAGGTCAGATGGGGATAGGGGAGCTAACGTGATTGCTCATTGCCTGTTTTCTTCTAAAAATTGTCATTTCAATTGATCAAGCACTCTGATCTCTTTTTCGGTTAGAATGGGGGTAATTGCATCATCAGGGGTAAATCTTCCATGAGGGATAGGAATAGAGATGCTAGGAAATGGCAAGAGGTCTTTATGTGGGGGTAATGGGAGTGGTGGAGGAGAAGATATTCTGATGAAAGGTGGGCTAAGGTGGGATTGGTGTTTAGAGAGGTTAGCAAGTACATCCTCCATTCAACACTAGTCCATCCCAATCAATAGCTGGTCTTCTATCTCATTCTGTATGTGTTAAGCCATTTGAAGAGCCATCCTACAAGTCGCCACAAGCTTCTTTTGTAGATCATTGTGGGGTTTGGATAGTTGGACCATAATATGGTCTAGACAAAGGGCAACACATCAGTTTGCTAAAAAGAATCTATAAAAAATGTCCAAAAGTGAATTCATGTTTGAAGAGTGAGATAAAGAGAGGGCATAGGATGAATCAAAGAGGGGTATAGTCATGGCCTGCAGGCCAGCTTCAGTTATGGGATTCTTGAGGTGGCAGGCATACTGGTGTTCCTAGGTGGTGTTCATAATGACAGTTGAAGTTCAAGGATTGGATGGGGAAAATAACTGTGGGTGTGCCTTTTTATAGGCTTTCAGCAATCTGGATGTGTTATCTAAGGAACTTTCTGGTTCCCATGAGTTATCAGCCAATAGGTATCTTTTCCATTTGATAAGGAATTTTTATCAGGTTGGAGATCCTTTGTGACTTAGGATCACTCCTATTTTATATTTTTCTTTCCCTTCTATTAGTTCCAGTGGTGGTTTTTTAAAGTTCAGCCCATGTATGTCATTTTCATGATAGGGCAATAAAAGGGAAGCATGAAAGACAAGGTAAATCTTTCATGTTTTAGGAAGGCAAAGTCGATAAGTGATTGGAAATAGGACTTTTTGTTATCATGAAGGGTCCTTCTCATTTCACAGTGAACTTTGGGTTTTCTATATGATGCTTCAAGTTGCATGCTTCTAGCCAAACTTTGTCCCCTTTGGCAAAGGGTGTAAATAAGTGTTGGTTTTGTCATTTCATTATTATTTGTGCCAGTTTGTGGGCAGCAAGGGCTTTATCTTGAGCTACAGAGAGTTATTTCAGGCAGTTTTCGACTTTAGGGAGGTTCATGTCAGAAATGACCATGAAAAGGGAATGGGATTCATAATCCATTATGAGAAAGAATGAAGATTGTCCAGTTATAGAGTAAGGGCAGTGATTATGCATGAATTCTGCCATAGGAATCTTCTCAGCCCATGAGGTGAGGTTTAATCTACAGTAGATCTGCAGGTACATCTCAATCTCCTGGTTAACTTGCTCCATTTCTTCATCTGTCTGTGGGTAATAGGCTGTTGATAGGGCTAGGTCATAGCTAAGGAGTTGTCCTAGTTCTTTTGTGAAGGCAGAGGCAAACTGTGGGCCTCAGTCAGAAATTATCTTGTTATAAAGGCCAAAACAAGTGTAGACCTTTTCATAAAACAGCATGGCAATATCCACTGAGTCAATCATCTTTTTTGTGGGGCAAAGGATTACCCCCTTCATAAGCCCATGGTCAACCACAACCAGAAGTGAGTCGAAATTGTCGGATGAGGGAAGGTCAGTTATCAAGTCACATGACACCTGCTGGAAGGGTCATAATGCATATGAGGGGATCAGAATCAGGAGAGGCATGGTTGGGTGGATATTGGCCTTTTTCTGCTGGCATACAGTGTAGCCTTCAATGTATTTCTAAACATAGGCAGCCAGGCCAGGCCAACAATATTCTCTAGTGATGAGTTGTTGCATCTTCAAGTAGCTGGGGTGTCCAGTAGCATTGTGATCATAGTTTTGTTCAACAATGGCATATCAGTAATTGGGGGAATGTAGACCCAGTTCTGGTATGTGAGAATACTGGTGTCATACTTCTAGTCAGAGAGTTGGTCTCAGAGGAATAATGGGACACCCTTTATTTGTCAAAGAGCCATAAGAACTACTAGGTCATTGGGGGTAGAGAGTTGAATCTTGTCCTATAGGGTGATATCAATGAGATTAATAAAGACCAATGGGGGAAGAAATGTCATTGCCATGTTGTTGTTATCATTCTGGGGAATTAAATCTGGTCATCTAGAAAGAACGTTAGGGCCAGATAATATGGCAAGCAGTTCTTTGTCAAAGATGTCATAATTTTGTTCAGCAGAAGTGAAAGTCTGGGAGACATAGGCACATGGGTGCCATTTTCTGTTGGTATTGGTCTGTAATAATATTCCTCTAGTGGCATACTTGAAGGTGTTGGTCACTATTGCAAAAGGTCATTCAAGGTTTGGCATTGCCAGAACCAGTTCTTCTGTAAAGATCATCTTGAGCCTTTGAAAGGCTTCATCATGTCATGTTGTCCACTTCCAAGGATGGTTCTTCTTCATCAGGTCAAGAAGAGGTCTGGCAATGTTGGAGTAGTGGGGCACAAATTGTCTGTAAAAGTTAGTGAACCCCAAAAATGATTGAACATCCTTGACTTTCATTAGTGTTGGCCAGTTTTCAATTCTCTTTACCTTGATGAGGTCCATTGTGATGTGCTCTTGCTTTATAATCATGCCAAGATATTCAACTTCAGAACAGTTGAAATAGCACTTCTCAAGCTTGAGGTAGAGGTCGAATTCTTTTATGCATGCTAAGACATGTTGTGTCCATTCTTCACAGGTCTTCATATCACCTGAGAAGATTAGCAGGTCATCCATATAGGTCACAAGCCATCCCTCCACTATTATGTCTCTGAAGGAGTCATTCATAAATCTCTGAAACATGGGGAATGAGTTTGAGAGTCCAAAGAACATAACCATTGGTTCATAAAGCCCCTTATGGGTAATGAAGGTGGCTTTCCATTGGTCTCTGTCCTTGATTCAAATGTTGTTATAGCCCCAATGCATGTTGAACTTTGTGTAAACATTTGCATCCTTCAGTTTGTTGATGAGGTTGGAAATGAATAGGAGCAGGTAAGCATCTTTGATCATGTGTTCATTGACATATCTATAATCCTGGCAGGGTCATAAACTGCCATCTTTCTCCTTGATGAAAAAGAATGGTGAGACCTGAGGTGATTTTGAAGGCCTAATTTTTCTGCTTTGTAGATTTTCTTCAATAAAGGCCTTTGTGGCCTGTCATTCATTGGGGAATAGCAGGTACACCTTCACTACTTTCAGGACAAAAGAGTCATCCAAGTTTATTGGGTGGTTGTAAGGTTATAAAGAAGGGATGTGGTCAATGGCCTTCTTTTCAAAGATTGTTTGGAATTCTTCATATTTGGTCAGAAGTGTCAGTTTTGGTTTCTTCTTCTCAGCTTCTTTGGCAAGTCTTGTGGCTGTTATATATGTTATGAATCCTCATTTCTTCACCTAACTTTTTACTTCCACTTTCTCTTTTCAAAGTCATGTGACCAGTGCACATGATTGTGGGAGCATGCACATGACCCAGGTCTAGACTGGTCTAGACTATAACATCATGCCTCATGGTTTACACACCCAATTAATTTCTGTCACTCCTCTTTCATTCCATACTGCCTTCATGAGAACACTATGTACTTGTATAGTAATTTGTCACATGCACTGCTTGGTCTGTGTGCACTCCTGTACAATATATAAAGGCTCGTGCTCATTGCTGGTCCCCCAGCTTTGACCACTTGTCTCTTCGGGTTAAAACCATTGCAATTGGTGTGCTTCAGCTCTTCTTGTCTTCATTATCCTTGCCAGCAGTTGGTGTATGCTGCAATTGAGCCCAGCTAGTGGTGTGGTCCCTGGTGGTCATAACACTTGGTCAAAGCTTGAATACACTACCTGGGTCCCAGGGTCAAGGGAACGAGAGGAGACAGCCACTTGACAGTTGTACGAGTGTCACCTCATGAATGGGACTTTTTGCTGCCCAGAGAATAGGGCCTCATCTAGGGAGTTTCCCATTTTTGTTTCATGTTTCCTCTGATGCCTTTAGGGGAGCCCCTAGGAAGGGCAAGTCCTTTGTCGTGCTAGTCTATATAATAGTTTTTTGAAGTCGCCCCATTGTGGGTTGATAGTCTGCACTCAGGTCATGCTGAGTTTGTGAAGAGCAACCAGTAACCTCTCATGGAAGTTGCTGGGCTGAGCTTATATTATTGTGTTAGTCCCCTGCAGCCAGGGAGGTAGAGCGTCAGTCCATAGCTCTTGAATAGGTCATTAGTTTATGTGTAGTTTCTCTTTGGTTAAAGGACAGCCGAAGAAAATTTGTTACCCCTCATTTCAATGCAGACATTATTACCTGTGTTCGAAAAAATATTTGTTACACCCCTTTGTTTGCCAAATCCCCAGAGCACACTTGAAAGATAGTGGGCAGTAAGGACTAGGGCTCAGAGTGGAGCCCCTTGAAGATTTTTTTTCCCGACTATGACTTTCCCCTTCTTCTACATCTGACCCCACCAAAA
Source organism: Boletus rubropictus (assembly GCA_038092695.1). NCBI lineage: Eukaryota > Fungi > Basidiomycota > Agaricomycetes > Boletales > Boletaceae > Boletus > Boletus rubropictus. The sequence goes on along the minus strand of JBBPQW010000124.1, from coordinate 33,683 downwards.
TGGCCTCTGAGGCTGATGACTTGAAGAAGCTTCTCACTGCCTTCTTACAAGACCAATGGAGGGAGAGCACCTCCATTATAAAAAAGGTTGCTGACCCAGGAGATTGGGAAGGCAAGCAGTCCAAGTTCAGAAACTGGATCACTTCAATCAAAATTTGGGTCTCGCTGCAGAAGTGGGACTTAGATAAGTTAAGGACCATGGCCATCCTCTCCCAGATGAAGGGAAAAGTGGCCACCTATGCAAGGCTCTGGCTAGAGGAGTATTGCAATGATAAAGAAAAAGTAAATCAGCATGAAGAACACCAGGGAGATGACATCTGGCCCAATTGGAAATTTCTCCTTGCCAATATTTGTGAGCACTTTCAAATTGATGTGCTCACACACAAGAGTTTGAGGACTCTTCAAAACCTCAAGCAGAACAATATTCTGGTTAACTTGTTTCTGCAAAGGTTTGATGTTTTATCAAGAGAGGCCAACATGAAGGAGCACCACGCAATAAACTTGCTCAAAATGGGAGTGGACCCCTGTATTTATTTACAGGTTCACATAAACTCCCCAGCTGAAGAAGAGTGGCTGCAGGATCTAATGGCTGCCTACAGAAGAGTAGGTAGAGCCTTCAAAAGCACCATAATAGAACGTGGTATGAATTTCGGCCATGGCAGCCAACAGCCACAACAAGGACAGTTTCAGAAGCCATGGATTTCTGGACCCTGGGGACAGCCACCCCGCTTTACACAAACAGGCACCCAGCTGGGGAGAGGAGCCCCAATGCAGGTTGATGCAGTGCAAACTGGCATTGACAAAAGAACATGTTTCGGGTGTGGGAAGCCTGGACATATTAAGTGGGATTTGTCAGAACCCTTATTTTCCTTCTCCTTTTGCGATATTTGTACTATAGCTTTCCCTTATCTTATCTTATCGCACAGCCACTAGGGCTAAGGGACCTATGATGTCACGGCAGTCTAGGCTGTTCCATAACCGGCCCTTAGTTGGCCCATGTGCTTCTATCATGTAGTATATAAGTAGTTGGTAGTGTATAGTGTAGTTTTCTCATGCTTGGTATTCATTGCTTTAGGCCATCACTCTCTGTGGTGTGATCCTGATATAATATCAAGCATCTCCTCACTGCTCACTGTCATCCACAGCAACCAGCTTACCACTCTAGCTTTTCACATTATCACTTCCCGAGTGCTGGTTGAGCCCTTAGCTCCCACACACAAGTCCAGAGCGCGACATTGCACTTTGCAGCGCCCTCTCAAGCCCGCTTTTACCTTTGCCTAGCAAGCCCACTTAGGGTCTTCGCTAGTATCTCTGAGCTGTCAACACTCCACTCACAAATCTTGCCTATCCCTGGTCCTTCACTCAGGAGATAGTTCTCTTCCACACCCAGTTAGGCTAAACGATAAGTCTCTCACCCCGTTCTTGCCACTTCCTACCTAGTGCCCTTCACACAAAGCCACCCCACTCTCCAGGTAGTCATTGCTCTTCGCACGATCTACCTGTGTCAGCCATCGCGTACAGCGGCTAGAGCTCAGACACTTGACATCTGATGGTAAACCACCATTACCTGGTTGAGAGGGGAGCTGCTGCCATTGCACAGTGTACCTCCTTCCTAAAGTTGTGCGCCTAGGCACCCTTGTCCCTGGTCCATTTTGGTTAAGACCAGGTGCATTATCGAGCATTATTCGGTAGTACAACACTGCCTTAGAGTGTCTACCCTAGTTTCCTGTACTTTCATCTATAAAAGTACTGTTCCACGGATGCTTTCTACCCGCAAGTGGTGAGAAGAACATTTGGAGACTGTCGACGAAGACAGAGTTTCCACCCAACCCCCCTCCCGCCTTCAATCCTGACCTAGAGGAGTCATAGTAAGACTCTAGGTGCTCAGATATCATGCCTCCCTTCCATCCGCATTTGGACTTGAGACACTTTGTGTCGCTCGGTCATTGCGTTCATCCCTTTTCAGCCTCAACTCAGCAGCCTAGCCATCTGCTAAAACAAAATGGCCATTATCATCCTCCCTTCTGGCCGTAAGGTAACCATGAGCCAGTCCTCCACGTCCAGTCTGGACGAAACCTCCCTCAACGCAGCGGTTCTGCGATACCAAAACCCCGACTCCAAGTGCACTCACAAGCGCGCTCATAATGAAGCTTGCGCACCCGTCCTAGGTGATACTTGGGATGACATTGCGGACGATGATCTACCACTCGCGTCCTCAACATTCATCAAGGCAGTTAACACTCCTGCCCCTCCTTCCATCAAGCCCAACGATGAGCAATCGCTAATGCCCATTGAAGACTACTCCACAGTGCAGTCAAGTGCTTCTCTAACTACATCCAAATTCCCGGTACCAGAGGCCGGTGTATATGCAGCCACCAGTACGCTCTCATCAAGCAAGATGGCCGCATTCTTCGCCTTGAGTACCCCATACGAAGAACCCTCTAGTTCTATGCAGGTAGAAGTAGAGATCCCTGAGACTGAAAGTGACACTTTGTCCACTCTCTCTAGGGTTCTCGAAATGCCTGTGAGAATCGCAACTGCATCAGACTGGGCAGTACCCAAGCAGTCCAAAATTGCCAAGGTTGTCATTGGATTGCCTGCTGCTGAGCGCAGAGCACCAAGGATGACCAAAGCCAAGAAGGAGGAAACTGTCTCCTCCACCTCATCCGATTCCAAGGGTTCTCAGATCGAGTGTGCAAAGTGCGGAAAGATGTGGCCATGCAGGGACCACGTAAAAAAGCCTGCAGTCGCTGTAGATACCTCTAAGCCTGTACCAAGAAATAGTTTGAATAGATATAGCACTTTATCACTCTATAAATCGAGTGAAGAGGTTGAAGACCAGATTGGTGTGTCTCGTATTGAGTACCCCTCTGGCAAAATGGTGGTTATCTGCTCCACCAAGTCAAAAAGCAAGAAGAAGCAATCCGCCTCAATGACAAAGGAGGCCAAAAGCTGTGAGATCAATGATCCAATTGGTATACCCAGGGTCGAGTACGATTCCAGAAAGACAGTGGTTGTGTGCACCACTCAAAAGAAAGATGACAAGTCCAAGGGTAAGATGGCAAAGGAGGATGCCTCTACCACAGACATTATGACCCAACCTCGGATAGAGTTTTCTGATGGTCGTACCGTATTTCCAAAAATTGAGAAGATGAAGGCAGATGACCCACTCCTGCCCAAGAAGCTCCTCAAAAAGGACTGGAACCTCGAACTGCCTAGCACCTGTGCTGAGGAAGCAGTGGCTAAGGCCAATTCCCGAGGATTCCTAGAGGTGGTCAGAGATGACTGGATGATTCCACTTCCGTTGCGAGGATCTCCAGGTGCAGCTGGATTAGATCTGTACACTGCGGATGAAGCAACAGTCCCTGCCCATGGACAAGCCTTGATTTCCACGAAGACTCGTGTGTCAATTGAACCGGGACACTATGGACGAATTGCACCTCGCTCTGGATTAGCTGTTAAAAACTTGATAGCCATCGGAGCTGGTGTGATTGACTCAGACTATAGGGGGGAGATAAAAATCCTGCTCTTTAATCATTCGGATAAAAACTTTAAGGTCAATGCTAAAGACCAAGTCGCCCAGTTGATAGTTGAGAAAATCCAAAGACCAAATGTTATTGAAGTTAGCCAGTTTGAAGGTTTAACCAAGCAAGGCAACAAAGGTTTTGGAAGTACAGGCATCCAAACAAGCAAACATCAGTTCTGGCCCAATATGATAGATTCCTGGTCAGTCAGATGGATTAGGCGTCAGGCGCTAGGAACAGACCAAAAATGTGCACTTGAACACCTCCAGTCTTTCATACACAATGAGTGAAGACCAGAGGTCAACCAGGATCTACTCACGCACCTTCGGAACATGACTGAAGAGGAGTCTTATTGGGTGCTTCGCAACCTACAGAAGAAACCGCAATTTAAGAAAGTATCGGAATGATGTCAGAGACCTCATAATAGTCTAGAAGTACCTGCCTGTATTAAGACAGACAGTGGCAGCAAAATACAGATAAAAGCTTTGATTGACTCAGAATGTACCAGATCGTCAGTCAACACTGAATTCATCAAAGAAAATGGCTTGAGGACTACAAAACTCCCCTGCCCCATTCGAGTATATAACGCCAATGGGTCATTGAATGAAGGAGGGAGCATCACTGAATTCGCAGTGATAGAACTCAAGATCACAGACCATAGCGAGAGGATTGCTTTGGCCATGACGAAACTCACAGCAAACCCAATCTTTCTCAGATACGACTGGTTACACCTTCATAACCCAAAGATAGATTGGCCAACCGGGTGAATTGAGTTCAGGTGCAAAAATGATCATATGCCTGCTCTCGAGGAAGATGAGGATGACGACGACGAGATGGAGGTCAAATACTCTGAAGGCAAACGATTGTTTCAGCTAGATCTTGAGTGGTATCTGAGAAATACTGCCACCGATATCGCTGCTAAGGAGTTTACGACCAAAAAGAAGAAAACCTTTGAGGAAGCAGCACCAAGCTACATTCACAACTTCACTGATGTATTCGCAAAAGAGTTGTTCAATGAGTTACCACCCTGACGCCCGTGGGATCATGCAATCGAACTCCTTCCAGGAGATCATACCATCGACTGTAAGACATACCCATTAGGCCCTGGTGAACAAAAGGAGCTAGATGCTTTCCTCGAAGAAAACCTTAAGTCGGGATGAATTAGACCTTCCAAGAGTCCCTTCGCCTCTGCATTCTTCTTCATCAAGAAGAAAGATGGACACCTCTGCCCTGTACAGGATTATCACAAGCTAAATGCAATAACAATATGCAACCGATATCCTCTACCCCTGATCAACAAGTTAGTCGATAAGCTGAAAGAAGCAAAGTACTACACTAAGTTCAATATTCGATGGGGTTATAACAATGTCCACATGGCAGAAGGAGATGAATGGAAGGCTGCCTTCCACACCAACTGAGGGCTTTTTGAGCTGCTCGTAATGTTCTTCAGACTCACCAACTCACCCACCACTTTCCAGACGATGATGAACTCATTATTCAAAGAATTGATAGATCATGGCGTTGTAGTAGTATACATCGATGACATAATGATCTTCACCAAAACCATTGAAGAACATCAACGTATAGTCCAAGAGGTCCTAAGTATACTCCAACGAGAACACCTTTACCTCAGACATGATAAATGCGATTTTGAAGTCCAGGAAACAGAATTCCTTGGTATCATCATGTCCCAGGATAAGGTGAAGATGGAGCCCAAGAAGGTTCAAGTGATTAGAGAGTGGCCGATTCCCCAAATGCAAAAGCAACTGCGAGGGTTTCTCAGCTTCCTCAATTTCTACAGGCAATTCATTAAAAATTTCGCCCAAATCGCTCGACCTCTCAACGCACTCACGTCGGAACAAAAGGAGTTTAAATGGACCGAAGAACACCAAAAAGCAATGGACATGCTCAAAGAGATGTTAACGACCGCACCTGCTCTTGCCATGCCTAACGACGATGATCCATTCAGGGTGGAGACTGACGGATCAGGAATCAGCATCGGAGCTGTCCTTTCGCAACACCAAGGAGGAATTTGGCACCCTATAGCCTTTATCTCACGATCACTCAATGATGCCGAAAGAAATTACCATGCTGCCGATCTAGAAATGTTAGCGGTCATCTACGTGTTGAAAGAGTGGCATCAATATTTGCTTGGTGCCAAACACCCCTTTGAGGTCTTAGTGGACCATAAGAATTTAGAGTATTTCAAGAAGCCAGTCGACCTCTCACGCCGTCAAGCCTGATGGTAACAAATTATTCAAGAGTATGACTTTGTCATCACACACCGTTCAGGAAAGATGAACCCTGCTGATCCTCTGTCCAGGAGGCCAGATTATGAAAAGAGGGTAGAGTCTGACAATAAGCAGAAGATATTACTTCTGGATACTCTTTTCGCTGCGAAACCGTCCACTGGAATAAAAGCACAACAATGAGCATCCTATTTCTCACCAGAAGCATTGGAAACTCGTGCACAGAAATGGTCTAGCATAGAATCTCAAATCGCTCAGTACCAAAACCGTGCCGAGAAGTACGCGACCGAAGGTCTAGAAAAGGACAAATCCTCATGGACCAAGGAAAACAACCTCATATGATGGAAAGGCCTTACTTATGTCCCATGGGTAAAAGAACTCCACAAACAAATCATTAAGGAGAATCATGACCATCCCATCGTGGGTCACCCTGGAGCTCGTCGAACATGTGATCTCATCATGACGCGTTACTACTGGCCAACCATGAGGAAAGATGTAGAAACCTATGTTCAAGGATGCGATTGTTGCCAGAAAGCTAAAACACACATGGTTTCCGCCCATACCATGCTTACCCCAAATGAAATTCCCTCCTCTCCTTGGGAAATCATCTTGGTTGACATAATCGGTCCCTTGCCAGAGTCACAAGGCAAGGACACAATTCTCACGATCGTAGATAGGTTTTCTAAGATGATTTATCTTTTCCCAGTCTCATCTACAATCACCACCAAAGGAGTTGCCATCATATTCCATGACCATGTATTCAAGCTCCACAGCACTCCCAAGAAAGTGATCTCAGATCATGGCCCACAGTTTGTTTCATCCTTTATGAATGATCTGTATAAACTCCTCCATATCAAGGGAAACCTGTTCATAGCCTATTATCCTCAGACCGATGGTCAGACTGAACGGATCAACTCTGAAGTTGAGTTGTACCTTCGCCTCTACATAAATCACCAACAGAGTGATTGGGTCAAATGGCTAGCCCTAGCCAAGTTCACGCATAACCAAAAAACTAGCAGTGCAACTCAGTCATCACTGTTCCTTCTCAACTATGGGCAGCAACCATTAATTCGAACCAATGATTGACGAGACACGAAGAGCGAAGAAGCCCACGAGTTCACGTCTAGGATGAAAGAGGCACATGCCCAGGCAAAGACGGCTTTAGAGAAAGCGGCGTTGGAAATGAAAAAGTACCATGACCAAAAGGCTTGCACTCCTATCGTCTACAAGGCCAGAGACAAAGTCCTAGTTGATGGAAAGCACATTCATTCTGACCAACCTACAAAAAAGCTAGAAGATAAATGATACGGCCCATTCAAGGTCGTCAAAAAGGTCAGTCCAGCAGCCTATGAATTGGAACTCCCAAAGACATGGCGAGGTATACACCCGGTCTTCCATGAATCACATCTTTGGCCTTATACAGAAGGAGTATTCCTATCCCAAGCCAAACCTGCACCTCCACCACCCATCATGGTCAAACAGACAGAAGAATATGAAGTTGAATATATCATGGACGTATGTCACCACTGAGGAAAGATAGAATATCTCGTGCAATAGAAAGGCTACCCATGCGAAGATCATACATGGGAATCCAAGGCACATCTCACGAATGCCAAGGGAGTTATCGAAAAGTTTTACAAGGAAAACCCCGATGTGATCCGCCAAGCCGTTTTCGACAAGTGTGACTGCCCACTTTGTTCAGGAGATACTACCCTCTTCTCTGACCCCGACTTCAAAACATATGCTGCCTCTCTTGTGAAGCTTTCCTCCCACCTCTTTGAAATCCCTGCCATTTCGGAGCAATGGCCTTGAAAAGGGGGTAATGTCAGAACCCTTATTTTCCTTCTCCTTTTGCGATATTTGTACTATAGCTTTCCCTTATCTTATCTTATCGCACAGCCACTAGGGCTAAGGGACCTATGACGTCATGGCAGTCTAGGCTATTCCATAACTGGCCCTTAGTTGGCCCATGCACTTCTATCATGTAGTATATAAGTAGTTGGTAGTGTATAGTGTAGTTTTCTCATGCTTGGTATTCATCGCTTTAGGCCATCACTCTCTGTGGTGTGATCCTGATAGGATTGCCCCCAAAACCCCAACTGGAGGCCATGGCCTTAATAAGGTATAGCCCCACCCAGGGCTCAAAACAGGGCTATTGGAACATGGGTGCTTAATGAGGAAATGGGCACTTATGAACAGATCTGGGAGTTGCAGTCACCTGAGGTAAAGGCTGCACAAGTAAAGGTGCCCCCTAGCACCTCAAGTAAGCAAGCTTACATGGGTGAAGAGGCCCAGGCCTATTGGCTTGATGTTTTTACAGCTGAGGCAAAATCCAAAGCCACAGAGTCTTTAAAAGGAAGCAGTCCCTGAATGGTAGGATATTCAGCAGACAAGGACTTCAAAATAAGAAAAAATTAGAAAAAGAGAAAAAAGAAAAAATAGTTTTCAATTGGCTGCTTGGCTATGATAGTCAGCTGAGTAATATTTATCAAGTACTATCATATGTAGAATTGGACTGTAGTTCTCCTGCAGTGAGTTATAATAGGAACTCTTCTAGTAGTATTGGTGGACATTCTAAGGCAACCAGTAAATCCTTGAGGACGAGTAAAAGCTCAACTGGGATACCCTTGGGAATGGCTTCTGAGTGTGGTTTCATGAGCGAAAGCTCTATAGGCCAGCCAAAAAGGGATATTCCCTCCAGAGAAATCCAGCCCCCCTCAGCAGGAATGGAAGAGCTGGCAACAGTGCCACTTCAGAGAATGGAAACCGAGGAGCTAACACCTTGCTGTGAAGAAGACTTCCTGGTATGTACTATTAGTTCAGTGCTTACATATTTAATAACAGGTGGTTCAAAGTCCAAAAGGGGGTCTCCATCTCAGAGCTCAGCACCAGACTCTAACAATAGTGTGCTTAATTCCCTGTTGGACTTTACTTTTTCTTCTTCATTATCAATTAACAAAATCCCTACAGAAAAGAGTTCGCTAGCCTCAGAAGGAGACTTCTTCCCCTAGGTAGCTATCACCTACCAGAGCATGGATCAGTGGAAAATGAGTACACTTCGAGCCCTGTTAGACTCTGGCACAGTTAATACCTTTATTGATAAGAAATACTGTGAGAAAAACAAGGTTAAATTAATCCCATTAGACAAACCAGTGACTGTGTTCAACACCAATGGCTCTCAAGGAGCAGCAGGCAAGATCCAGCACAAGGTAAAACTAATTATTTCTATTCACAGACATTATGAAGCTATAGAGGCATTCATGATCTCACTCGGATTGCATGCTATGATGATCGGGTATAATTGGCTTAGCTGCCACAACCCTATGATAGATTGGGTCAAAAAGACCATAATCTATGGACACTGCACCGAGCAGTGCCAATTAATTAAGAATGCTGTTGAGCAGCAATTTGTAGATATATGGAGCATAGAACCTGGAGTCATGGATAAGATGCCCAAGGCCTACCACAACTTCTTGGATCAGTTCTCAAAGAAAAAAACTTCTCAAATGCCAATAAGGAAACCCTGGGACCATGCAATAGATCTTAAACCAGATTTCATGCCCAAGAAGGAAAGGGTCATTCCTATGTCAGATGATAAGAATGAAGAGATCCATAACTTTATTGAAAAATAAATAAAAAAGGGATATATTAGGCCAAGTAAGTCGCCTCAAATAGCACTGGTCTTCTTTGTCCCCAAAAAAGATGGAAAGAAATGTCTCATTATGGACTATAGGTATTTAAATGATGGAACAATTAAAAATGCATATCTGTTACTCCTGATCTTGCAGTTGATTGATTGGCTTAAAGGTGCCGACATGTTCACTGCAATGGATCTTAGATGGGGATTTAATAATATTCATATAAAAGAAGGTGATGAATGGAAAGTGGCATTTGTAATGCCTATCAGAGCCTATGAACCAACTGTTATGTACTTCAGTCTTATGAACTCACCCCCGACTTTTCAGGGAATGATGAATGACATCTTCAACAGTATGTATGCCTTTGTCATTATTTATATGGATGATATTATGGTTTTCTCCAAGGGTAAAATCAAGGAGCAACATGAAGGCCTGGTAAAAGAAGTTCTCTTGCACTTGTGCAAGAATGATTTATTTGTTAAGCCAGAAAAATGTGTCTTCTCAGTTGACAAAGTAGACTTTCTAGGGATGGTAGTTTCCAAGGATGGTATTGAAATGCAGGACAAAAAGACCAAAGCCATCGAAGATTGGCTGGAGCCAACACACTTGAAACAGGTACAAGCATTCTTGGGACTTTGTAATTATTATAGGAAGTTCATTGAGGGCTTTGCCAACATCACCTGCCCTCTTAATAACTTAACAAAAAAGAACATCCCTTTCTGATGGGGCATAGAACAAAAGGCCACTTTTCAGGCCCTCAAAAAGAAGTTCATGGAAGCCCCACTCCTTGCTTATCCTAATAGCTCAAGAAGAATGCGGGTAGAAACAGATGTGTCGGACATTGCCACTAGTGGCATATTATGGCAAGAATGTCCAGATATGGTATGGAGGCCTTGTGCCTTCCTTTCTCATTTTTTTAATTCTGCTGAGTGGAACTATCCTATTTATAATAAAGAACTTTTGGCAGTCATCCGCGCCTTAGAAGAATGGTGCCATTACCTTATTGGTCATACTGAATTTGAAATTTGGACAGACCACAAGAATCTTGAATATTGGAAGAAGCTGCAAACACTGTCTGGATGACAAGTGTGCTGGCATGCCTTTTTTCAAGAATTCAATTACATTTTTATTTATAAGCCCAGATTGCAAAACTGGGCAGACACCTTATTACGATGACCCAATCATGGAGATGCTATTGTAGATTTGAACAAGGATGTTGTTGTATTACCAGATCATTTATTTGTCAAAAACATCTCCCTTTCTTCCCCCTTCCAGGATAAATTAATAAAAGAATCAGAAAAAATAAAAAACAAAGACATTTCTGGATATTCTTATAATAGCTCCTCTTTCCTATTTATAAAAGACAATGGGTCAAAGGTCTTTGTACCCAAACCCCTCCATATAGAACTCTTATGTATCTGTCATGATAAACCTATATCGGGTCATGCAGGACAATACCATACTTATCAGCAGGTCACCAAGTTCTTCTCTTGGCCTGCTATGAAAAAGGACATAGTTAATTATGTAGAATACTGCCATGGATGTGCTCTCATGAAGGATAAGCAAAAAGCACCAGCAGGTAAACTATTCCCTCTTCCTGTGTTGAGTCAACCATGGGAAGATATCTCCATAGACTTTGTTACTGGACTTCCTCTTTTCAACAGCTACAATGCTATTTGTACTATAGTAGATCATTTTTCAAAGAAGGTCATTTACATGCTGTGCACAAAGAACACCTCTATGGACTTAGCTAAGATATTTAGGGACAATGTTTGGTGTATCCACAGCCTTCCCTTGATAGTCATATCGGACCGTGGACCCCAATTTATCTCCGAGTTTACCACAGACCTGTGCAAACTCCTTAGGATTTCCCAGAAGATCTCTACAGCCTATCACCCGCAAACAGATGGGCAAACTGAGTGGTTGAACCAAGAAATAGAGCAGTACTTACATACTTATGTGTCAAAGAAGTAGGAGCTCTGAAGCAAGTGGATCAAGCTAGCATAGTTCCACCATAATTTCTCACTCACAACTACTACCAGACAGACTTCTTTTGTGGTCACTTGTAATTATCACCCTCGGCTCGGTTTCAAAGGATCTTCCCCTTCCCTTGCAGGACATTTTCATCAGCAGGCTGGTGTCACACATGACAATGTGCATAAATCACTCGAGCAAGCTCATGATCAGATGATATGGCAGTTGGATGATAGACAGTCCGATGCCCCCACCTATAACTTAAAAGATAAGGTTTGGCTGTCAACAGACAACTTGAAGTTGCTGTATACCATGCACAAGCTTACCCAGAAATGGATCAGATCTTACTCCATCATTCGTGTCCTCCCCAATGCAGTTGAGCTGTGTCTCCCCTCTTCTATCAAGATTCATCCAGTTGTGAACATTTCCCATGTTAAGCCCTATCGTAACACACTGCCAGGGCAACCTGTCTCTTGCCCAGATGTGGTTGAGGTGTCTGATGAAGGCCACGAGGAATTTGAGGTGGAAACAGTTGTTGTGTCTAGAATGCACCATAGGAAATTGGAGTATTTGGTCCATTGGCACAGTTATGACAAAGAGGACCAGACTTGGAAACTAGCAATCAACTTAGTGAATGCACAGAATGCAGTTCAGCAGTTCCACCACTTCCACCCTTCTGCCCCTTGGCCTCTTTGCAGACTCTCTATGGCCGAATTCATGTTTTTATTTAATATCTTTGGACCTGAAGTGGGTACTGGTTTCATGGCGACTTGTCTGGAATATGAGTCTTCAGGGGGGGATAGTGTCATGAACCCTCATTTTTTTACCTAACTTTTCATTTCTGCTTTCTCTTTTCAAAGTCATGTGACCAGTGCATGTGATCATGGGAGCATGCACATAACCCAGGTCTAGACTGGTCTAGACTATGACATCATGCCTCATGGTTTACACACCGATTTAATTTCCATCACTCCTCTTCCATTCCACACTGCCTTCATGAGAACACTATGTACTTGTATAGTGATTAGTCACATGCACTGCTTGGTCTGTGTACACTCCTGTACAATATATAAAGGCTTGTGCTCATTGCTGGTCCCCCAGCTTTGACCACTTGTCTCTTCAGGTTAAAACCGTTGTGATTGGTATGCTTCAGCTCTTCTTATCTTCATTATCCTTACCAGCAGTTGGTGTATGCTGCAATCAAGCCTGGCTAGTGGTGTGGTCCCTGGTGGTCATAACAGTATATGTGTGGAGCCACTGTGTTCATCAGGGTCAGGGGAGTTGCTGGACTTTCCAAAGTACCTTTTATTCCCAATTTGCATGCTTCCTCATTCTCTTTATTATCCATTCAGGAGTTGTAATATCACAAAAGCTAAGGACCTTTGTAGTTGGTAAATCAGAATATCCAAAGCCTTGATTGCCTCATTCAGTGTCATCAAGGTTGTCAACTTTGTCAGGGGAAGAGGTATCAATCTTTTCTAGCATGAGTTGAGCTACTCAATCTCCAGCATCAATTTTCAGGTCAGTTTTCAAATGGTTAAACAGAAGGACTTTCAGGGGTCCTCTGTAATCAGGATCAATTATGCCAGCACCAGTTTGAATTCTGTGCTTTGAGGTGAGCCCACTTCATGGGGCAATTCGGCCATAGGTTCCTTTGGAGAGATGTATGGCAATTTTCGTATCTATCAAGCCCTTATTGAGGGTGGGGATCATTGTTGATTTGGCAGCATACAAGTCATGTCTGGCCACATGCTTTGATCCTTTTATAGGGATCATAGCATTTATCAATAGCTTTTTAACTTTGAACTCGGAAGCTTTGACCAAGCAGATCGTTCATGGAGACTTCTTCTGGAGGGACACCTCATTCTGATAGAATTCAGAGGAGAAATCATGTGATGAGTCAATGTTGAGGGTCCCTTTTGTCCAGTCAATTGTCAGGTTGACCAATCGAAGCCAAGGCATTCCTAGTATAGTTGTCTGTTGTTCACAGTCCAGCAAATAGAACTTCCCTTTAATGATCATGTCACCAGCTTGGAAATAAAGGGTAGTCTGATTGTTACAGTTTATTCTTTTTCCTTGCCTTTTCCTTTATTTCTCACTATACATGAACTGTATAACCACTTAGCCATTCCCACAGGCACATGCTTATTCCTTCAGACTTCTTGCTCAGCCAACGCCTCAGCTATGAGCTTTCCTTTATCTCTTATCTTCTTATCTCTTATCATACGACTATCTTCAGCCAATGGCCATTCCACCTTCTATCATTTATCTTCAGCCTATGGCCATTCTCCCTCAGGTCATATAACTTTCTTATTTTCTTTTACATACTTGGTCCATGCTCAATTTATACAGGTATATAAACCTCGCCCTGTACACAGTACTCCTTAGACTAGATCTACTTGGATATACTGCTAAATTCTCATGACTGACCTTTGACTTGCTCGACCATTTCTCGACTTAGTCCCAAACCCAAATCCTCCATTGCAGTTGGGGATTGAGCTGTGCAATCACACTCAGAACAATACAGAGGATTAGCTTTTCAAGTCTATGCTTGTCCCTACCCAGTCCAAGTGTAACAAAAGATCTAGTCTCTTTTTTTCTGGCAGCCATCATTGCTGACCAGATTACCCATTGAAAGATTTCATCCTCAAAGAACCCCAAGTCCATGCCTACTAAGGGCAAGAAACCCCTCTGCATATCACCGCACGAACTCCAACACCCTGACCCTTTTATTCCTGACACCTCAGACTTCAAACCAGAACATGGATGAAGATCAGAGGAAGAACCCCAATTAACTGACACAAAGCTTGGAGGAAAAACCACAAGCATCAGTGAAGGACCTGCTGAGTGAATAGTACTCACACAGTTAGAACCAATTGCAGGCCCACACCACAAATCCACTGCATCACCAGAACCTGCAAAACAAAGATCTCTCATGATTAGAACCTCAACCAAGATGTCAACAGCAATGAAACCCACAAAACTTGAGATTGGAGCACCTGAGGCTTATGATGGATCCTACAAAAAAGCTGAGTCCTTTATTCTTTCCATTAAAGCTTACCTTTTGATCAATAAGGAGCTTTATAACGATGATGACAAGAGGGTTGAATATGCACTCTTTTACATGAAGGAAGGTGTCACTCTCCAGTGGGCCACCAGATTTCGAGCAGACTGCCTGAACAAAGTGACCCCATCCTTTGGGACATTCTGACAATTTGAAAAGGAGTTCAAAGCCTCTTTTGAGTATGCTGATACACAGGCATAGGCTATTGCCAAGATGGCCATACTTATGATGAACGATAAAAAGCCAATGTTCCTCAATGAGTACATCACAAACTTCAGAACATATGCAGCTAGGAGTAAAATCACCCAAGATGCTGCATTGATTGAATTCTTTTCTCGAGGACTAAAACCTGCTTTGACCTGCAGAATCCTTGGAATGGACACTCCTCCCACTTACATTGATGAGTGGTTTGAAAAGGCCCTGTACTTCCAGGCAGCCTATGAATGATTGACCACCTTTATGGCACGAAACTTGACCAACCCCAAGGATCAACTGACATTGGCATATATGCCACAATGAAACCAAGACCCCGATGCAATAGATGTCAACTGAATTGAACTCTCCAAGAAAGAGAAAAATGAACATGTCAGAAATGGCAAATGCTTCAGCTTCCACAAACATGGGCATGTATACTGCAATTGCCCCAATAAGAAGACCAAGACTTGCCCTTCAACTCAAAAGAAGAAGAAGGATTCAGTAAAAGCTATGAGGCAAGCAGATAAAAAAAAAGAGTCCTTGGACTCTGGAGATGGAGCAGATGCCAAAGAAAGCAATGATGAAGAGGCTGTACAAACGGCCCACATCTCCATGAAATGAAAGGGTTTTTAGATGGGAGGACTTTATCAACATGAGTACCTCCCCAACTTTCTTGCTCCCTTGTATTAATAGCTGATTGAAATAAACATGGATTGTGAGCTCCCATCCAGTTTATGGCTACAGGAAAGAGCAAAAAAATTGTTGACACCAAAGCCCTGATTAACTGTGGAGTGAAGATCTCCTGCCTTGACTGGAGCTTCATGAAATGACACTGACTCCTGATCAGGAAACTGTCCCACCCCTTAAAGGTACAGAATGTCAACTCCTCTGAGAACAAGCATGGAGAGATTCAATATAGGACCATGCTCTACTTCTGAACCAATTCAATCATCACTAAAGCCCAATTCTATGTAATGAACTGTGGACGACAGACGATGATTTTGGAAATGCCATGGCTTCAATCAATCAATCTGATGATTGACTGGATGAAAGGGACCATTTATATCCTTGATTCATATGACCTATCCTCCAAATTCTACCACATAACCATGTCCCTCCAGGAGAAGCCCCGACAATATATTCACTCAATTAAAGCTTTCAAGTTTAAAGTCAAAAAGCTATTGATGACTGCTATGATCCCTACAAAAGGATCAAAGCATGCAGCAGGACACAATTTGTATGCTGCTGAACTGACCATGATCCCAGTCCTCAATAAAGGTCTAATAGATATAAAGATTGCCGTACATCTTCCCAAAGGAACATATGGCCAAATAGCCCCACAAAGTGGGCTTGCTGTGAAGCATGGAATTTAAACTGGTGCTGGCGTGATTGACCCGGATTACAGAGGACCCCTGAAAGTTCTTCTGTTTAATCACTTGAAGAACGACCTGGAGATTAATGCTGGAGATTGAGTAGCTCAGCTCATGCTAGAAAAGATTGACACCTTCTCACCTGATGAAGTTGACAACCTCAATGACACTGAATGAGGCAATCAAGGCTTTGGATCTTTGAATTTACCAACTATGAAGATCCTTAGCTTTTGTGAAATAACAACCCCTGACCGGATGATTAAAAAGATGAGGAAGCACATAGATTGGCTATGAAAAATATTTTGGAAAGTCCAGTGACTCCCCCAACCCTGACGAATGTGGTGGCTCTGTGCATATACAACAGCCATGAAACTAGCCAAAAAAGCAGAGAAAATGAAACTGAAACCAATGCTCCCAAAAGAATATGAGAAATTTAGAACAATCTTTGAAAAGGAGGCCACTGATCACATCCCTCCTTCACAACCTTATGACCATCTGATAAACCTGATGACTTTTTTATCCTGAAGGTAGCGAAGATATACCCACTATCCCCTGACAAACAACAGGCCACAGAGGCCTTTATTGAAGAAAACTTACAAATCAAAAAGATCAGGCCTTCGAAATCACCTCAGGCCTCACCATTCTTTTTTGTGAAGAAGAAAGATGGTAGCTTACAACCCTGCCAAGACTACTGATATGTAAATGAACATACAATCAAGGATGCCTACTCCCTCCTGCTTATCTCTGACCTTATTGATAAACTGAAGGATGCGAATGTTTACACAAAATTTGATGTATGCTGGGGATACAACAACATTCGGATCAAGGACAGAGACCAATGGAAAGCCACCTTCATTACTCATAAGGGGCTTTATGAACCAACAGTCATGTTCTTTGGACTTTTGAACTCACCCCCCATGTTTCAGAGATTTA
The DNA here is from genome assembly GCA_038092695.1 of Boletus rubropictus. Lineage (NCBI taxonomy): Eukaryota > Fungi > Basidiomycota > Agaricomycetes > Boletales > Boletaceae > Boletus > Boletus rubropictus. The sequence goes on along the minus strand of JBBPQW010000124.1, from coordinate 16,737 downwards.
TGAACAATTCCTTCAGGGACATGATAGTGTAAGGCTGGCTTGTGATTTATATGGATGACCTGCTAATCTTCTCAGGTGACATGAAGACACACAAAGAACAAACATGATGCATGCTAGCATGCATGAAAAAACTAGACCTCTGCCTCAAGCTTGAGAAATGCCATTTCAACTGTTTAGAAGTTGAATACCTCAGCATGATTATTAAGCAAGGGCACATTGCAATGGACCCCATCAAGGTAAAGGGGATAGAAAACTGGCTGACACCGACGAAAGTCAAGGATGTTTGTTCATTTTTGGGGTTTGCTAACTTCTATAAACAATTCATACCCCACTACTCCGACATTGGCAGATCCCTCCTTGACTTAATGAAGAAGAACCACCCATGGGAGTGGACAACACAACACAAAGAGGCCTTCAAAAGGCTGAAGACAATTTTTACCAAAGAACTGGTTTTGGCTATGCTGAACCTCGAATGACCCTTTGCTATTGTGACCGACACCTCCTGTTACAGTTTATTCTTTTCTTTCCTTTTTTTCTCACTTTACGTGAACTGTATAACCACTTAGCCATTCCCGTGGGCACATGCTTACTCTTTCGGACTTCTCGCTTGGCCAATACTCCAGGCACGAGCTTCCCTTTATCTCTTATCTTCTTATCTTTTATTGCATGACTACCTTCGGCCAATGGCCATTCTACCTCCTATCATTTATCTTCAGCCTATGGCCATTCTCTCTCAAGTCATATGATCTTCTTATTTCCTTTTACATACTTGGTCCATGCTCAGTTTATACAGGTATATAAACCTTGCCATGTACATAGTACTCCTTAGACTAGATCTACTTGGATATACTGCTAAATCCTCATGACTGACCTTTGACTTGCTTGACCATCCTTTGACTTAGTCCCTATCCCAAATCCTCCATTGCAGTTGGGGGTTAAGCTGTGACTTCGCACTTAGAATGATACAAGAGGATTGGCTCTCAAGTCTACGTTTGTCCCTACCCAGTCCAAGCGTAACAAAAGATCTAGTCTCTTCTTTTCTGGCAGCCATCGTTGCTGACCAGATCACCCATTGATAAAAATTTTGTCCTCGAAGAACCCTAAGTCCATGCCCAAGAAAGGCAAGACACCCCTCCACATATCACCATATGAACTCCGACACCCTGACCCTCTTATCCCTAACACCTCAGACTCAGAACCAGATAACAGACGAAGATCGGAGGAAAAACCCCGATCACTCAGCACTAGGCCTGAAGGAAAAACCAAAGGTGCTGACGAAGGATCTGCTGAGTGAATAGTACTCACACAGTTTGAACAGGACATAGGCCCACGCCACAAAGCCACTACCTTCACAGGACCCACAGAACAAGATCTCTTGTGGTTAAAGATCTCGACCAAGATGTCGATGACAATGAAACCCACTGAGCTCAAGATAGGAGCATCCAAGGCATATGATGGAAAATACGAATCAGCCAAGTCATTCCTTCTCTCAGTCAAAGTGTACCTTCTGATCAATAAGGAGCTTTATGACGATGACAACAAGAGGGTAGCATACACGCTCTCTTACATAAAGAAAGGAGTGGTGCTTCAGTGGGCCACCAGATTTAGAGCAGAATGCCTTAACAAGAAGACCCTGTCTTTTGGCACCTTTACCCAGTTCAAGGAAGAGTTCAAAGCTTCCTTCGAATATGCTGATATCCAGGCAGAAGCCATTGCCAAGATGTCTATGCTCATGATGAATGATAGGAAGTTGATGTCCTTCAATGAATACATCGCAAACTTCCGGACATACACAGCTAGGAGCAGAATCACCCAAGATGCTGTGTTGATTGAATTTTTCTCTTATGGACTGAAACCTGCATTAACATGCAGAATCCTCAGGATGGACACGCTGCCATCTTATATCAATGAGTGGTATGAAAAGGCGCTATACTTTCAAGCTGCCTATGAACGATTGACTGCCTTTATGGCATGAAACTCAACCAACCCCAAGGGTCGACCAACACCAGCATATATGCCACGATGAAACTGAGACCCTGATGCAATAGATGTTGATTGAATTGAACTCTCCAAAAAGGAGAGAGATGAACACATCAAAAATGGCAAATGCTTCAGCTGCCATGAACATGGACATGTCTACCATGACTGTCCTGATAAGAAGATGACCAAGACTCACCCCTTTACTCAGAAGAAGAAGAAGGATACAGTAAAAGCTGTGAGGCAAGCAGCGAAGAAAGAAGAGTCCTCAGACTCTGGAGATGGAGTGGATGCTGAAGAAAGTGACAATGAAGAGGCTGTACAAACAGCCCACATCTCCCTGAAATGAAAGGGTTTTTAGATGGGAGGACTTCATCAATGCAAGTACCTTCCCGACTCTCTTGCTCTCCTGTACTTATAGCTGATCAAAATAAACATGGATTGTGAGTTCCCATCCAGTTTATGGCTACAGGAAAGAGCGAGATAGATGTTGATACTAAAGCCCTGATCAACTGTGGAGTGGAAATCTCCTGCCTAGACTGGAGCTTTGCAAAACAACACTGACTCCCGATTGAGAAGCTGTCTCATCCCTTGAAAGTTATGAACATCGATTACACCAAGAACAAACATGGTGAGATCCAATACAAGATGACACTCTACTTCCGAACTGGCTTGATCATTATGAAAGCTTAGTTCCATGTGATGAACTGCAGATGACAGATGATGATTTTAGGAATGCCCTGGCTTCAATCAATCAATCCAATGATCGACTGGATGAAAAGGACCCTTGACATCCATGATTCACATGACCTATCCTCTGAATTCTACCACACGACCTCATCCTTCCAGACCCAGCCATGACGATACATCCGCTCGGTTAAAGCTTCTGAGTTTAAAGTCAAAAAGCTATTGATGACCACTATGATCCCTATGAAAGGATCAAAGCACGCAGCAGGGCATGATTTGTATACTGCCAAACCAACGACTATCCCTGCACTTGACAAGGGATTGATTGATATGAAGATTGCTATACACCTCCCCGAAGGAACCTACGGCCGGATTGCCCCATGAAGCAGGCTTGCTGCCAAGCATGGAATACAAACCGGTGCTGGTGTGATCGACCCTGACTACAGAGGATCCCTGAAAGTCCTTCTGTTCAACCACTCAAAGAATGACCTGGAGATTAACGCTGGAGATTGAGTAGCTCAACTTGTGCTAGAAAAAATTGACACCTCCTCACCCGACAAAGTCGACAACCTCGAAGACACTGAACAAGGCGATCAAGGTTTCGGATCTTCCGACTTGCCAACTATGAAGGTCCTTAACTTTTGTGGAATAATGACACCCAACCGGATGATCAAGAGAATGAGGAAGCACGCAGATTGGCTATAGAAGATTATGTGGAAAGTCTAGCGACTCCCTCAACCCCGACAAATGTGGTGGCTCCACGCTTATACAACAGCCACAAAACTTGCTGAAGAAGCAGAGAAAAAGAAACCGAAACCAACACTCCTGTAGAAATATGAGGAGTTTAGAATGATCTTTGAAAAGAAGGCTACCGATCACATCCCTCCTTCATGACCCTATGACCACCCGATAAACCTTGACAACACTTTTATCCTGAAGGTAGCAAAGATATACCCGCTATCCCCCAACGAACGACAGGCCACAGAAGCCTTTATAGAAGAAAACTTATGAACTGGAAAGATACGGCCTTCAAAATCACCTCAGACCTTCCCATTCTTTTTTGTCAAGAAGAAAGACAACAGTTTATGACCCTGCCAGGACTACTGATATGTCAATGAACACATGATAAAAGATGCCTATCCCCTCCTGCTTATTTCTGACCTTATTGATAAACTGAAGGACGCTAATGTATACATGAAATTCAACATATGCTGGGGTTACAATAACATTCGGATCAAGGATGGAGACCAATGGAAAGCCGCCTTTATCACGCATAAGGGGCTCTACAAACCAACGGTCATGTTCTTCGAACTCTTGAACTCACCCCCTACGTTTCAGAGGTTCATGAATGACTCCTTCAGGGACATGATAGCAGAAGGCTGGCTGGTGATATACATGGACAACCTGCTAATCTTCTCAGGTGATATGAAGACACATGAAGAATGAACATGATGCGTCTTAGCATGCATAAAAGAACTCGACCTCTGCCTCAAGCTCAAGAAATGCCACTTCAACTGCTCTGAAGTTGAATATCTCAGCATGATTATTAAGCAAGGACATGTTGCAATGGACCTTGTTAAGGTAAAGGGGATTGAAAACTGGCCGACACTGATGAAAGTCAAGGATGTCCGATCATTTTTGGGGTTTGCTAACTTCTATAGATGATTTGTACCCCACTACTCTGACATCGCCAGACCCCTCCTCAACCTGACAAAGAAGAACCACCCATGGGAGTGGACGACACAACACAACAACACCTTCAAATGGCTGCAAACAATCTTTATAGAAGAACTGGTTCTGGCAATGCCAAACCTAGAATGACCCTTCGCTATTGTGACCGACACCTCCAAGTATGCCACTGGAGGGATATTATTGCAGACCAACACCAATGGAGAATGGCATCCATGTGCCTATATCTCCCAGACTTTCACTTTTGCCAAATGAAACTATAATATTTTTGATAGAGAACTGCTTGCTGTCATATAGGCATTGGAAACATGGTGTCATTACCTCCAAGAAATGCCACATAAGGTGACGATTTTCACCAACCATAAAAATTTGACATATTTTAGAAAACCACAAAATTTGAACTGACGACAAGCAAGGTGGCTATTGGATCTTGCAGATTACAATTTTCAGATGATGCATGTACCCAGAAAACTCTTATCCAGCCCTGACACTCTTTCCAGATGACCAGATTTGATACCCACGAACGACAATGACAACACGGTGACAACACTTCTTCCACCTTTGGTCTTTGTGAATCTAGTTGACATAGCCCTGCAGGACAAGATTTGTCTCTTGACCCCTGATGACCTAGTAGTCCTCATAGCTCTTCAATGAATGGAGGGTGTTCCATCATTCCTCTGAGACTGACTCTCTGACTAGAAATATGATGCCAGTATCCTCACTTACCAGAACTGGGTCTATATCCCCCCAGATCACCAAAAAGCCATAGTTAAACAGAATCATGACCACGATGCTGCTAGACACCCCAGTTACTTGAAAATGCGACAACTCATTGCCAGAGAATATTGATGGCCTGGCCTGGCTGCCTATGTTCAGAAATATGTTGAAGGCTGTGCAATTTGCCAGCAGAATAAGGCCAACACCCATCCTACCATGGCTCCCCTGACCCTGATCCCCTCATATGCATCATGACCCTTCCAACAGGTGTCATGTGACTTGATAACTGACCTCCCCCAATCCGATGACTTCGACTCACTTCTGGTCATGGTAGACCATGGGCTTACAAAGGGGGTAATCCTTTGCCCTATGAAGAAGACGATAGACTCAGCTGGCATTGCCACACTGTTTTATGAAAAGGTCTACACTTGTTTTGGCCTTTACAACAAAATCATCTCCAACTGAGGCCCACAGTTCACCTCTGCCTTCGCAAAAGAACTTGGATGACTCCTTGGATATGACCTTGCCCTATCTATGGCATATCATCCACAAACAGATGGAGAAACAAAATGGGTTAATCAAGAGATAGAGACGTACCTACGCATTTACTATGGATCAAACCCCACCTCGTGGGCAGAAAAGATTCCCATGGCAGAATTTGCACATAACCACTGACCTCACTCTACAACTGGCCAATTTCCATTCTTTCTCATGATAGGCTATGAACCCCATTCCCTTCCCATGGTTATTTCCAATACAAACCTCCCTGCGGTTGAAAACCACTTGAAACAACTCTCTGTGGCTTGGGACAAAGCCCTTGCCACTCACGAATTAGCACAGATGACGATGAAACGACGAAACCGACACTTGTTTACTCCCTTCACCAAAGGAGATAAAGTCTGGCTAGAAGTGCACAATCTAAAGTGCCACATTGAAAACCTGAAGTTTGCCGCAAAACGAGAAGGACCTTTTACAATAACCAAGGTTCTATCTCCAATTACCTATCAACTTCAACTTCCAGAATCCTGGAAGATCCACCCCATTTTCCATGCTTCTCTCTTATCACCCTATTATGAAAATGACATACACAGGCCGAACTTTAAGAAGCCACCACTGGAACTTATAGAAGGGGAAGAAGAATATGAGATAGAAGCGATCCTGAGTCACAAGGGATCCCTAACCCGTCGGAAATTCCTTATCAAATGGAAAGGATATCCAACAGCCAATAATTCATGGGAACCGGAAAGTTCCCTAGATAATGCCACTAGACTGCTAAAAGCCTATAAAAAGGCACACCCACAGTCATTTCCTTAGACTCCCCCCTTGAACCGAAACCACCACCACTGAAAATGAATACTACCCTTGAACACCAATATACTTGCTGCCTCAAAGATCCCATGACTGAACCTGGCCTTCAGGCCATGACCACTCCCCTCTTGGACCCTTCCTATGCACTCTCCCTTTCTCATTCACTAGACACTAATTTTCCCTTAGATGTTTTCTATAGAGCTTTCTTAGCAAACTGACACGTCACTCTCTGTCTGAACCATGTCCTCATGTGTTTACCCAAACCCCGCAATGACCTACAGAATGAGCAGGTGTACACATGCCAGATGGCACTACAGATGGCCCAACACATGTGCAATGAGATCGAGGACCAACTCCTCATCAGAATGGATCAGCTTAAAATGGAAGATGTGCTTGAAAACCTGTCAAAGCACCACTCTCATATAAGTCCACCATTTAACTGCACCTCGTCTCCTGACCCAATTCCTATCCCGCTGTGTAGGGACCCTTCTCCATCTCCCATGAACACCATCCCCATCCCACACAGAAGATACACCCCAGACAATGCCATCACTCCCATTCTTACCGAAGGAGAAGCCCTTGTGCTCAACCAGTTAGAATGCCAGTCTATCAAAGAAGATCAACAACGGGCAATTGCATTAGCACCTTTACCACCCTCCGACCCTTGCTTCTCAGACACATGCTTCGTCTGTCAACAACTCGGTCATATTCGCGTAAAATGCTCCCTCTATCAATGCCCCATATGTCTTCGATGGCAACCAGGTCATATTCAGGTGGCATGCCCACTTTGATGATGAGGAAACTCTTCCTCCGCCAGCAGTTTGTCTCACTCTTCCTGCTCTTCTCACTGTAGACGATTCCCCTACTACCAGCCTCATACTCCCATCTCAGACAACTCTGACCCTGGTGACAATGTCATTGATGATGTCAGATATTCCAACATCACTGGGTCCCCAGTAGGAGGGGGATATATTGATTTGTAAAGGTTGGGTAACCTTTCCCCTAGACAGAGGGTAATGTTACAGTTTATTCTTTTCTTTCCTTTATTTCTCACTTTATGCAAACTGTATAACCACTTAGCTGTTCCTGTGGGCACATGCTTACTATTTTGGACTTCTTGCTTGGCCGATACCCCAGGCACAAGCTTCCCTTTATCTTTTATCTTCTTATCTCTTATCGCATGACTACCTTCGGCCAATGGCCATTCTACCTCCTATCGTTTATCTTCGGCCTATGGCCATTCTCTCTCAAGTCATATGATCTTCTTATTTCCTTTTACATACTTGGTACATGCTCAGTTTATATGGGTATATAAATCTCGCCATGTACACAATACTCCTTAGACTAGATCTACTTAGATATACTGCTAAATCCTTGCGACCAACCTTTGACTTGCTCGACCGTCCTTCAACTTAGTTCCTATCCCAAATCCTCCATTGCAGTTGGGGGTTAAGCTGTGACTTTGCACTTAGAATGATACAAGAGGATTGGCTCTCAAGTCTATGTTTGTCCCTATCCGGTCCAAGCGTAACACCTCCAAGTACACCACTGGAGGGATACTATTGCAAACCAACACCAACGGAGAGTGGCATCCATGCACCTACATCTTCCAGACTTTTACTTCTGCAGAATGAAATTATGACATATTTAACAAAGAACTGCTTACCATTATACAAGCATTGAAGACTTGGCATCACTATCTTCAAGGAATGCCACACAAGGTTACGATATTTACTAATTATAAAAACTTGACATATTTTAGGAAACCTCAAAATCTAAACCAACAACAAGCAGGATGGCTATTAGATCTTGCTGATTATGACTTCCAGATGACACATGTACCCAGAAAACAATTATCTGGCCCCAACACTCTTTCATAACAACCTGATTTGATACCCCCCAATGATAACAACAACATGACAACAACTCTCCTTCCCCTATTAGTCTTTGTAAACCTAATCAACATAGCCTTACAGGACAAGATATGACTCTCAAACCCTGATGATCCCGTAGTCCTTATGGCTCTCTGATGAATGGAGGGTGTTTCATCATTCCTCCAAAACTGACTCTCTGATTGGAAATATAATGCTGGCATCCTCACATACCAGAACTGGGTCTATATTCCTCCTGACCACTGAAAAGCTGTTGTTGAACAGAACCATGACCATGACACCACCAGACATTCCAGATATTTAAAAACACAACAACTCATCACCAGAGAATATTGGTGGCCTGACCTGGCTGCCTATGTTCAGAAATACATTGATGGCTGTGCTATTTGCCAGCAAAACAAGGCCAACACCCATCCTACCATGGCTCCCCTGACTCCAATACCTTCCCATGCATTACGACCCTTTCAACAGGTGTTTTGTGACTTGATAACCAATCTTCCCCAATTTGATAACTTTGACTCACTTCTGGTCATGGTAGACCATGGGCTTATGAAGGGGGTAATCCTTTGCCCTACAAAGAAAACAATAGACTCAGCTGGCATCACCATGCTGTTTTATGAAAAGGTCTACACTCATTTTGGCCTTTATGACAAGATAATCTTTGACTGAGGCCCACAGTTCACCTCCGCCTTTGTGAAAGAACTAGGACAACTCCTCAGATATGACCTCACCTTATCAATGGCATACCACCCCCAGACAGATGGAGAAATGGAATGAGTTAACCAAGAGATTGAGACATACCTGCAAATTTACTATGGATCAAACCCTACCTCATGGGCAGAAAAGATTCCCATGGCAGAATTCACACATAACCACCAATCTCATTCCATGACTGGTCAATCTCTGTTCTTCTTGATGATGGGATACAAACCCCGCTTCCTTTCCATGGTCATCTCTGATATGAACCTCCCCATAGTCGAAAACTGCCTGAAATGACTCTCTGTAGCTTAAGATGAAGCTCTTGCTGCCCACAAACTTGCACAGATGACAATGAAATGAAGAAACCAACACTCATTCACACCCTTTGCCAAAGGGGACAAAGTTTGGCTAGAAGTGCACAACTTGAAGTGCCACATTGAAAACCCAAAGTTCACCACAAAATAAGAAGGACCTTTTACAATAACCAAGGTTCTATCTCCAATCACCTACCAACTTCAACTTCTGGAATCATGGAAGATCCACCCTGTCTTCCATACTTCTCTTTTATTGCTCTATCACGAAAACAACATACACAGGCCAAATTTCAGAAAGTGGCCACCAGAACTTATAGAAGGGGAAGAGGAATATGAAATAGAAGCAATCCTGAGTCATAAAGGATCCCCAACCCACTGGAAATTCCTTATCAAATGGAAAGGATATCTGTTGGCTGACAACTCATGGGTACTGGAAAGTTCCTTAGATAACACCTCTAGATTGCTGAAGGCCTATAAAAAGGAACACCCACAGTCATTCCCATAGATCCACTCCTTGAACTGCAACAACCAACATGATAAACACCACCCTTGAACATCAATATGCCCACTGCCTCAAGAACCCTATGACCAAAGCTGGCCTTCAGGTCATAACAATTTCTTTCCTGGACCCTTCCTATGCCCTCTCCCTCTCTCATTCTTTAGATACAAATTCACCATTAGATGTTTTTTACATATCCTTTTTAGTGAACTGATACATTGCCCTCTGTCTCAAGCATGTTGTTATGTGTTTACCCAAACCCCGCAATAACCTACAGAAAGAGCAGGTGTATACGTGCAAGATGGCACTTCAGATGGCTCAATATGCATGCAACAAGATCAAGGACCAGCTCCTTATTGGGATAGACCAACTCAGAATAGAAGACATGCTTGAAGACCTTTCCAAACATTGTTCCCATCTGAGTCCACTGTTTAACTGAACCTCCTCTCTTGATCCAGTTCCTATTCTGCCACATAGAGACCCTTCACCATCTACCATGAACACCATTCCGATCTCACATGGAAGATTTTCCCCAGATGACACCATCATCCCCATCCTTACTGAAGATGAGGCCTTGGTGCTTGACCAGCTAGAACAACAGTCCATTGAGGAAGACCAACAATGAGCAATTGCGCTAGCACCATTATCCCCCTCTGACCCTGCTTTCCAGACACATGCTTTGTCTGCTAACAACTGGGTCACATCTGCATCAATTGCTCTGTCTATCAATGCCCTATTTGTCTTTGATGGCAACCTGGACATATTCAAGCTGCATGCCCTCTCCAATGATGAGAAAACTTCACTTCCTCTGGTAGTTCATTCCAATCTTCCCACTCATTTCATCATAGGCATCCTCCCTATTACCAACCCCATACTCCTGTCTCTGATAACTCTGACTCTAGTGACGACGTTATTGATGATGTTGGGTACTCTAACATCACTAGGTTCCCAGTAGAAGGAGAATATATTGATTTGTAAAAAGGTTGGGTAACCTTTCCCCTAGATGGAGGGTAATGTTATGGTTTATTCTTTTCCCTTGCCTTTTTCTTTATTTCTTGCTATACATGAACTGTATAACCACTTAGCCATTCCCACAGGCACATGCTTATTTCTTCAGACTTCTCACTTGGCCAATGCCTTGGCTACAAGCTTTCCTTTATCTCTTATCTTCTTATCTCTTATCATATGACTATCTTTGACCAATGGCCATTCCACCTCCTATTGTTTATCTTCAGCCTATGGCCATTCTCTCTTAGGTTGTACAACTTTCTTATTTCCTTTTACATACTTGGTCCATGCTCGGTTTATATGGGTATATAAACCTTGCCATGTACATAGTACTCCTTAGACTAGATCTACTTGGATATACTGCTAAATCCTCGCAACTAACCTTCAACTCGCTCAACCGTCTCTCAACTTAGTCCCAAACCCAAATCCTCTATTGCAGTTGGGGGTTGAGCTGTGTGATTACACTCAAAATGATATGAAGGATTAGCTTCTCAAGTCTACGCTCGTCCCTACCTGGTCCAAGCATAACACTGATATCAAACATCACTGTTCTTGTTCTTGGTGGCATTGATATTCTGGATAGTCAAGGAATGCAGGAGTCATTCGACTGGGAGTTAATGCTTCTTGGCAAAGCTCCAATCCAAGCAGGAGATCTTTGCTCCACAATCTATTAGGGCTTTCATTTCAATATCTTTTATATGCTTTCCTGTAGCCATAAACTGGATTGGAACTTGGAGTCCATGTTTATTTCAATCAGCTATTAATACAAGTGCACAAGAAAGTCAGGAAGGCACTTGTGTTGATAAAGTCCTTCCTTCTAAAAACCCTTTTGTTTCATGGAAATGTGGGCCATTTGGGCTGCTTCTTCATTATCACTTTTTTTGGCATCTGCTCCATCTCCAGAGTCCAAGGACTCTTCTTTCTTCACCACTCACCTTGCAGCTTTTATTGAATCCTTCTTTTTCTTCTGAGTCAAATGACAAGTGGTCTTCTTTTTATTGGAACAATCCCTATATAGGTGTCCATGTTTGTGGCAGCTGAAACACTTGCTATTTTGGATATGTTCATCTCATTCTTTCCACAAGAGTTCAATATGGTTGACATCCATTGCATTGGGGTCATGATTCCATTTTGGGGTATATGTCAGGGTCATGGTTTTATTTCAGGATATATGTTGGTGTTAGTCAACCCTTGAGGTTGGTCAAGTTTTGTGCCATGAAGGCAGTCAATCATTTATAGGCAGCTTGGAAATAAAGCGCCTTTTCAAACCACTCATTGATATAAGTGGGAGGGGCGTTCATCCTGAGGATTCTGCAGGTAAGAGCAGGTTTCAGTCCTCAAGAGAAAAATTTGATCAATGCAACGTCTTGGGTAATTTTACCCCTGGCCATGTAGATTCTGAAGTTTGCAATGTATTCATTGAGAAACATTGCCTTCTTGTCATTTATGTTGAGCATCATCATCTTCACAATCACTTCTGCCTGGATGTTAGCATATTCAAAAAAGGCTTTGAACTCCTCTTTAAACTGGTGGAATGTTTTGAAGGACGGAGTTGCTTTCATCAGGCATTCAGCTCAGTATTTGGTGGTCCATTGGAGAGCGATATCTTTCTTTATGCAAGAGAGCACATAAGCTACCCTCTTGTCATTGTTATCATAAAGCTCTTTATTGATCAAAAGGTAAGCTTTGACTGAGAGAATAAAGAACTTAGCCTTTTCATATGATCCATCATAGGCCTCTGATGCTCCAATCTTGAGTTTAGTGGGTTTCATTGTCATTGACATCTTGGTCAAGGTTCTAACTGCAAGGGGTTTCAGGGGCTCTGTAGGTCCTTTGGTTGCAGTGGCTTTGTGGCTCAGTCCTGTGGTTTGTTCTAATTGCATGAGTTTCTTTGTTGGCTCAGCAGGTCCTTCAGTTCAGCTGATGCTTGGAGTTTTTTTTTCAAGCTTTATGTCAGTTGATTGGGGTTCTTCCTCTGATCTTCATCCATGTTCTGGTTTGGAGTCCAAGGTGTTGGAAATAAGGGGGTTGGGGTGTTGGAGTTCATGCAGTGATATGTGGAGGGGTTTCTTGCCTTTGATAGGCATGGACTCGGAGTTCTTTGAGGATGAAATCTTTCAATGGGTAATCTGGTCAGCAACAATGGCTGCCAGAAAAAAAGAGACTAGATCTTTTGTTATGCTTGGACTGGATAGGGATGAGCATAGACTTGAAGAAGCTAATCCTCTTGTATTGTTCTGAGTGCAATATCACAGCTCAACCCCTAACTGCAATAGAGAATTTGGGTTTGGGACTAAGTCGAAGGATTTGGGGGATCAGTTATGAGGATTTAGCAGTATATCCAAGTAGATCTAGTCTAAGGAGTACTATATACATTGCAAGGTTTATATACCTGTGTAAATCAAGCATAGACCAAGTATGTAAAAGAGAATAAAGAAATCATACAACTTGAGAGAGAATGGCCATTGGCCAAAGATAGTCATATGAGATAAGAGATAAAAGATAAGAGATAAGAAAAGCTCATAATTAAGGGGTCAGCCAAGCGAGAAATCTAAAAGAATAGCATGTGCCCATGGGAACGGCTAAGTGGTTATATAGTTCACATATAGCGAGAAATAAAGGAAAGAAAAAGGAATAAACTATAACACTTCATGCACTGCATTAGGGTTAGTTATTGGAACAGTTTTTTTGCCCACTATATGTTTGCAAACACAGTTGTGAGCTCAATTTCTATATGGAACTAGCAACAACCAATCAGCACTTGTCCAAAACATCCATGAGAGATAAGAATACCTTTGTGACCTCAATTATATCTAATGGCATACTTAGTGGTGTGCCTTTGCACTTGAAATGCACACCAAATGCCACAAATGCACAATAATTGGGGAATATCCAAGCATCTGTCATAAAGTTGAGTTTACCATCACATTCCTGGTATGTCCTTTAGTTTTAGGACTCAAACAGCAACAGATTACTTACCTGTAGCATCCTAGCAACCCATTTGTAAGTGTGAGCAAACATAAGCCACACATCACACAAAACAGCGGATGGGGAAGGTATGTAGTATTCTGGTCATCCTATTTTCATTAACAACTGAAGCCATGATCTCTGACAATATTAAATGGGTGCAGGTCCTCTACAATCCAATGAACAATTTCAGCTCTGCAAAAACCAATTTTAGGACCACTGAATACAATTCTGAATAATGTGCTTACTTTATCTTCATGCAGATATGTTGGCAATAGGAGTAAGTCATCTTTCCCTTTCCTTTGCACTCAAACAAGGCTAGAATTGACCCATTGTGCAGGAGATCACCAACAATACTTTTGCATGCCTCATTTGCATTCTTGGCATTATTAGCTGCTTCTAATGCCTCTCCACCCTAGCACAGTCTCACATGCTTACATATATTCCCAGTAGAGCAAGCATCTTTTTTATCCAGGTATCTCCTGACAGTGATCTTGCAATGCCATTTCAGACATTTAAAGTTATGCATACATTGGCCCTCAACCTCAATAATATGTGGTTTTGCCTTGAAGAAGGCATAAATAGATAAGACCCATTCTTGCATCAAATGACCTAGCAATCACATTGAGCTCACATTTGATATGAGAAACATAGATACATCCAATTCATCCTCAGAAGTCTCCCTCTCCTTGGGTTCCTCAGGTGTAACCTGTTGAATACTAGTATTTCCATTGGTGGTAACAATCTTAGTGTCTGTCTGATCACTGCTGCACCTCAAGGTATGTGATGTGGCATTGGATGTAGCTATTGACACACTACTAACTGCATCATTAGTCATTATCTTCCTTTTTTTTGCAATGGACATCCTCACTATATTGTCACCACTGGTATTCTGCTATTTCTTGGATGCTGCAGCATCCTTCCCTTTTTTCACTACAAATGACCTTGCTATGTCATCAGCACTGACATTGTGCCTTTTGACAATTGTGGCAATGGTGGCATCCTTGCTGGCCTTCTTCTTTGACACCATCAACTCTATGATAGCCACTTTTGCCTTTTTGGTCATCTTCATTTTCCACCCTGCCACTGTCAAGATTGGATTGGCCTCCATTTTGCTAGTGAGCTATGTTGATTTGCTTGGTCAAGTCTGGAGTGGAAAACTTCAAGTGTTTGGCACATACTCAGACTTGAACAGTTGGACTGGCTGTCAACTGGTGGATCACTTGCAGAAGACCTCCCCAATTTGAATTTACTAGTTATTTACATGTATTTGGTAGTTCTTCATTCAGAGGGTTTGTAAATATGTTTGTACCCACCACATGGGTGCCCATACCCATTGCATGGGTGCAGGTGCAGGTATGGGTACCCAATGCACTGACCTGTACCCATACCCACATGGTACCCATACCCAGTACCCATACAGGTATTCCATACCCATGGTGTGGCCTAGCTGTATATTGACCAAGTTGTTTGGCATGACCAGTCAGGTAAGGATACTAATTTTGAGTGTGCAGATAATCAGTACTATGAGGATGTAGAGCAGCAGGCCACATATGATGAGGATACAAAACAGGCTGAGGATGAGAACATTGGATATCAGTATGATGAGGATGATATGTAGATTGTTGTGGCTCTGTTGGGGGTGTTTGTCTTGTTCATATAAAGCATATGTCATGCATTGTTGAGTGTGTCCCTTAAGCCATAGTCACCTACTCTGACAATATAGCATATATAGTTGTGTGCCGATACTTTATTGTGTGATATACATGGCTGGTTTGTTGTCTATACCATATAGAGATATATAGATATGGGGTCCTACTATGTAGACATAGTAGAGGGGGGAACCCAATACATACTATCAATGCAACATAGACAATATAGTAGTATATAATATTTGTTTTTTTTTCAGATGAATGTCGGGCTAATGTTGCTGTGAACCCACGGATTCAGCACGCGCATTGTTGCTGAATCAGGCAGATACATGTTTGCCACACGATCACGGACGTGTGCGAAATAGCTCGGAAGCTCAGTGCCCTGTTACTCATCGACGGGTACTTCGGGACCCCCAAGAAGAAGTCGGCGGGTAGCTGCAGAATCTAGCCTAGCTTCGTCGAGCAGCCGAGCATCAAGGATGTGCAAGGGTAAAGAAGAGCGAAGCCCTGAGGTGTGCCCATCCATTGGACAGGAGAATGGACCATTGTATTCGGTGGCTGACTTGTTGCGTCGGAGTACCATACGAGGTGTGACACTTTGTACACGTTGCAGACAAAACTCGAACGCCACCTGGATGTCTTGAGAGGTTTAGGGGATCGTGCAAACGACAACCAGACATTAATAACACACTTCAAACATCTGGACATTTCAATTCATGCATAACTTGATCCTTCTGTAGAACGAGGAGGCCTGACTTGTCGTACACCACTGCAGTTGATACAATGTCGATTTTTTTTATACGTCTGATCCATCACCCCACGGAGCTTCTTGTAATAGAGAGGATCGGCATCGTCCGCAACCGTGGACATCGCTAGTTGATCCCACTTTTCTACATCCTTTTTGAGTTCGTCGAGCTTGCTCAGGATGAGGTACTGCGAGTCGGAACCCAAAGGCAATCTATAAGGAGGATCGGCTTCCAGAGAGATGGTTATGAGCGCGCGACCGACTGTGACCGATGTGAATATTAGTCGAGAGATAAGGGGGTTCAAAGAGAGAGTAGACATGCGTTTGTTGGCATCCCCTACGTAGTTGCCATTCTTGTAAATGCCACGCATTTTGTTAGCAGGGCTGTCAGGGGTGTCATAGGCAGGAGGCAAGGGACGATCGACCATGTTTCCTTTGGCCCACTCCGTCCTCACGCCCCCAGGTTGGGCGGCGATAATTCTGATATTCCATTCTGGGAGGAGTTCCTTTTGGAGGCTCTCGCTGAATCCCTCGAGCGCTGTAAAGCACATTTAGGACGATCAACTCCGACTCGCCATGAGAC
>JBBPQW010000123.1:0-39662 GCA_038092695.1 Boletus rubropictus | reverse complement strand
CTTAGATATATGATTATTTTCGCACCTAAACTCAATGCAACCAGTTAGCCAATCTATTTTTGGATTGTGGAGATACAACCAGTTATATCTGAGGAATACAGTGTTTGGACCTAACTCCATCATGGCTAGAGCTATCTTTTCACTATTGTTGGCTCTCTTAAGCTCTACTACTGTGAATTCTGTGATGCTTCCTGCTTTATTTAGCAAAATGTTGGCATTATATACTTGGACAGGGAAAGGAAGTTTTATAGTTGGTAAACCTTTTTCTTTGATGAATTTAACATCAATGGAGGATCCTGTGCATCCAGAATCAATCAAGGCCTTGGTCTGAAGTTTATTGCCATTGTCTACTACTATACAGGTGGGTACTTCTAAACTATTACAAGAACCTTATCTTCATTCTGATGCCTTTTTGAATTACAGTGTTTTCTGTAGGTCATGAAGCACTCAGGTGGACTCTTCTTTGGTCATATTCTGAAGATATGTCAACAGATCTTTGTCTACTTCAGGTCATCACTCATGATGCACAAAAGAGCAGATGTGATCCAGTGCACATTTCTCATCTTTACTTTGCATCTATTGTTTGATCCATCAGACTGACCAGGGATTGACCATGTTAAGCCATTGGCCTCAGATTTGTCATGTGCTGGTACTCCCAAAACCCTTGTTACCACATTCAGTTTCATTCTCAAAGCAGTTTGTCTTGTATAATATAGGGGTTTGAGTCTTTTCAATAATTAGTTGGACAATGCAATCTCTGATATTAACTTTGAAATCCTTGTCAGAGTGATTGAAAAGGAGAATCTTTATCTCCCCCCTATAATCTGAGTCTATTACACCAGCTCCAGTGGCTATCAAAGCTTTGATGGCCAGTCCAAATTATAATGCAATGTGGCCATAGTGGCCTGGCTCAATAGCAATATGAGTCTTCATGGAGAACAAAGCCTGCCCACATGCAGGGACTATCACTGCTTCTTCAGCATACAGATCAAATCCCACTGCACTAGAAGATCCTCACTTGGAAAGTGGAATCATCTGATCCTCTTGGACCACTTCCAAGATTCCTTATTCATTTTCTTTTTTAATGATTTCAAGGATTTGTTCATCACTTAGGGTTTTTTTTGGTTCATTCAAAACCATCTGACCTTTTTTAAGGATTTTCTTCAGTTTATCCTCAACCAAGTTCTTGTCTTTTGGATAGATGACTATTATTTTCCTAAAAGGATACTTTATCCTCAGGGTTTCCTTGGCTTCAGTTGATGCCTCTGAAGTGGAGGTTTTTGGCTTGTCACACTTCTCTTTCTTGATGCAAATCATAACTGTTCTTTCAGAGATAAATTCAATGCATGATATTTCTTTGGATGATGTCAGAACCACCTATATATCTTTCTCTTTACCTTTACCTTTATCTTATCTTATCGCACAGCCACTATCTTATCAGAATGTTCTAGTAAGTTCCATCATGTTCTGCGCCTACCCTAAAGGCATGGTCTGTGCACATAACCCTGTACTATATAAGTAGCTAGTAGATAGCTTGTATTTTTTTATGCTTGGAATTCAAATCATTATGCCCACACAGTTTGTGGTTGAGGCCTGACAGATGAATCATTGGACTCCTCAACCAACAGTACATTGTACCAATTTTGTGTACTGCTACTAGGTGTAGAAGTTGTAGCTACCTCCTTTGTAACCTTTTCCTATGGTCATTACAAGGCCACTTTTTGCCACACTTGGTGCACTCAATTCTGAAACCACTGTCTTCAAATAAGGCAGGAGAGGTGGGTTTCTCCTTCCTTTGACTTGGCACTTGGCACACAGTGGCCAGCTGCCTCTTTCCCAAGTTTCTGTATATCTTTTTGGGAGAAGGCCAGTCCTGGACCTTTGCAGGGGTTGCAGGGGTTTTGAGAGCTGTAGCTATGTAGTATAATGGGTCCCTGGGCCTCATCTCATTCTGAATTTCATTAGTGCTCTTGCCATCTGATGAATCACTTTTGGATGGTCCTACTGATGTGGTGATCTTTTTGCATGGGATTGAAGAAGCAAACAGGGCCACCATCTCACTTGAAGAGAGTAAGACCATGCTCCTATACAGCATCCCCATCTCCAATGCTGGTATTTTAGGGGTGTAGGCTAGCAACCATGGGGACCAGATATATCATCTATTCCTAAATGCCTTGGGAGCCCTAGCACAGGTAAGGGAACAGGCTTATTCTGAGAAGCCACTCTTATAAACCTTGAGCAGAGGTGTAGCAACCCTTTATAGTAGTTTACTGGTGATATTGAGTGTCATGCACTGTTATCCCTACTCCAGGATCTGGGTTTGTGAGTGTAGGCAAAGTGCCCTTGCTTGGAAGAATGGATTGACTTTGCACGAAGAGTGCTCAGTTGGAAGAGGAAGAAGAGAAGGGAAGATTTAAGAATAAAAAAGCCTATTGGTGGATATGAACTATCTCCAGCTTGAAGAAAGCAGGGTAGGTGAAGATTTGAGGGTGGACTTAGAGGGGCAATGCAAAGTGCACCATCACACTCCAGGCTTGTAAGGGGAAGCTATGGCTTGACTTGCTCAACAAAGGTGATAATGTGAAAAGCAAGAGTGATAAGCTGGTTGCCATGAAGAATTATGAGCAGTGGAGAAAGGATATGTTTGGAATTATATCAGGATCACACTCAAAGTAAATGTGCCTAAAGTGATGAATTCCAAATGTAAAAAATTCAATAACTACTACTAGCTACTTTATATACTAACTACAGATGTGCATGGGCCAGTTCAGGGCTGGCATAGAATACATTAGAAGATTCTAGATAAGATCTTGATAACCCTAGTGGCTATTTGATAAGATAAGATGAGATTAGATAATATTTGAAGGGAAAAAGAAAAGAAAGGAAAAGCATAGTCCTAACAGCAAACTTAACTGACCTTGACAAAATAATAACTTCCATGTGAAATTATTGGCTTCATCTCTCAATTCATAAACAAAAAGAACAACTTGGATATTGTTAGGCACACAAATTTCCCAAGTTCCTTTCATTACTAGACTTCCTACACTCCAAGTTATGCATAGTGATATCTTATTGTATCACTCTTCTTTCTATATATCTTATCTTAGATTTCCTTTATCCTATTTTATCTGGCTATTGCTGAGGTATCTTATCTTATTAGGATGAGGTCATCCTAGTTCATTTCACCTCATTCTACAGTGACCTCCAAAACCGTTGCAATACCTAACCCTGATGTGATGCGTGCAGTGCACCACAAATATCCATGGGAATTCTGCTTAGCTTTGGTGGGGACAAACAAAGTACACACTCTTGGCTACAACCTGGCCTCTGGATCATGTGCTGTGGAGTTATGTTTATTTCAAAATAGCAATATCATTGCAACAGTTTTGCACCTATTGGTATGAAGTGGGTATTGGTACTTGGTATAGCCTCCTTTTGCCTTGAGCACTGCCTCAACCCTCCTAGGCATGCTTTCAATCAACTTCTGACACTCCTCAAGTGGTATCCCCTTCCATTTCACCTGAACTCTCTCCCATAACTCATGAATTCTATTAAAAGGGTGTTCTTGATCTGCTAACCGTCTTTTGAGGTGACTCCAGAGATGTTCAATGGGGTTGAGATCAGAAGACTATTCTGGCCATATCATAGTCCCAAACTCCTGCTCTCCAAGCCACTCTTTCACCTTTTTACAAGTATGCTTGGGGTCATTGTCTTGCTAAAAGATCATGTTAGGAGGATCTAGACCATAATGCTGCAGAGTATTCTGCAGCTCATTCTTCAAAATCTGAAGGTGAAGGTCTCCATCCATCCTACTATCAATATTGGCAGCATAGCCAACTCCCTGTAAAGTCATACATCCCCATATCATGACAGAACCTCCTCCAAACTTTAGGGTTCCTTCAACCAATCTATCATTAAGCCCTTCACCTGCCTTTTTCCACACCCATTTTTGCCCATCTGACCCTAGGCAATTGATTTTAGTCTCATAAAACCATACTACCTTCTTCCAGTCCTCTATAGTCCAATCCTTATGAGCGTAGGCAAAGTCCAAGTGAGCCTTGCGATGTCTAGCTGATAGTGTTATGGTTAGATGGTATTCTGAGAACATTTCTTTCCTTTCTACCTATTTCCCACTTGGTCATTCCAACAAGCTTAGCACCTTGGCTCAAGCTGACTTCTCATTCTCTCAACCTTAGATTTCATTTCAGATGGAATATCTCCTTTCAGACTTCTTGGACACTTTCATGATCCATTTGTGTTTTACCTCTTATGGACACTTTTCCTTTCTATGAAATCATTCCACAGGGTTCCATTATATTCCTTGGTCCATGCATGGACTCTAATTAGTATAAGTAGCAACCATTCCTCTTCTGTAAACTCCAAGCTAGTTCTATGCAATTCTACCTTGTATTGAACTCTTTGTTGGTGTGAGGTTGATCACCAATTAGACCTTTGGCATGTATTCTCCACTCTTATAGTCTTCATCCTACTATTGGAGTGGACGCTCGGCTAGCTTCTATGCAAGGTGCATATCAAAAGAACTAGCTTCTCAATAACCGTTCTCCTATTAACGAGCAAACTCATTGTCCAATATTTCCACCCTGAAGCATAGCATCCATGCCCCCTCATGTTCACCATCACCCCAACCCCCATCCACTACTTCTAGCAACCCTGTCACCTCCTCCCTTCGAAGCATTGAGAAAACCCTCAAAGCCACCATTGCTACTCCTCCTGCTCTCCCAGCTTGATGAGTAACCTTTTCTTCTTTTTCCTCAAATCAACTGCCCATCGCCAGCCCCCACCCCATCCATATTCCTGCCCACTTCTTCACCCAACCCACCACCTCACCCAAAGAAGAAGAGCACCCACCATCTCCCATTCCCATTGATCCCCCATCCGACAAAGAACTCTTCCCCTCCACCCCCACTTCCCCAGAACAAGAATGAGTTATGTCTTCAGAATATAAGACTGAACTGAAAGCTGGCCTGCCCAACAACTTTTCTGGCAAGTCGAAGGATGCCACCTGATGGATTTTGGCCATGAAGGCCTATTTTGCTATGAAAAAGGACCTTTACAAGCCCAAGGATAGGGTTCTGGTGATGATCAACAAGATCAGTAAAGGTTGCAGTGCCGCTTTCGCAAAACATTGGTATATCAAGATCGATAACACAGCTATCCCAGACTGGAAGAAGACCTTTAACAAACTGGTTGAAGATTTCCAATGTACCTTCTTCCTGTTTGATCTTGAGGCAAGCACCCACAGAAAACTTAGAGGATTGTGACAGGGGACAAGTGAAGATGGATTCTGGAACTTCATATCAGAATTCCAACTGGCCACATCGCAGGTGAGGATTAGTGATCAGACCACCCTGATTGATTCATTTGCCAGAGGACTTGATCCAAAACTTTCAATGATGATCTTGTCTATGGAATAAATTCCCCTCATATTGGAGGAATGGATCTCTGCTGCAAGTAGGTCCCATGCACAGCAACAAAGAATCAAGGAATTATGCCAAGGCAGGTTTTCCTTGAACACTAACAGCAGTTAGGGCCGTGACCCCAACACAATGGACATTGATGCAGTATGACTAACACTGGTGCAGTAGGCAAAGCATATATGGAAAGGGCTGTGCTTTATTTGCCACAAGAAGGGATGCTTGACTCAGAACCACCCCCACCCCAACAACTCGACTTCTACCCCACCTCTGTGTCCTCCCAGGAACCTGAAGTGGGCCCAAGCAGCATCCACCGAAACAATGACAACACCCACCAAGACCCAGCCTTTAGAGCTGGCCAAGTACATATACCACCTTAAGGCCAATAAGGTGGATATAGACAAAATCCTTCATGTACTACAGGCATGCTATGAAGATGGAGAACAAGAGCCTTTAGCCACAGCTAGGCTCTATAAAGAGAATTTTTGAAGAGGAGGGAAGTGCCAATGTCTTCTTCTCCTGCATGGCTCACTCCTGTAATTGTATCCAATAGAGACAAAAATTTGATGCATATCACTATCTCTATCACCCAACAGAGCGCAAATCATTGAAGCAAAAGCCCTGATTGACAGTGGAGCTACTGGTAATTTTATTCACCCAGACTTCATCAAAAAGCATGACCTCCCCTTGACCCACCTACCCTGTCCCCTCTGAGCTATGAACATTGATGGAACCCTCAATAGTGGAGGCTTTATCTGCTATAAGACCCTCCTGTGCCTCACCATCAACAATACCCTTGAAACAAGGGAATTCCTGGTCATTGCCTCTGGAAAAGATGAAGTAATCCTTGGAACACCTTGGCTAAAGGCAGTCAACTCCTCCATCAATTGGAAACATGGACATATCACTATCACCAAGGAAGCATATTTTCCCACTCAGGATCACCCCCTCACCAACAACCACTGATACCTGGCCAAAACTTTGTCCATTGACCCCACCTATGAAACCAAAGTAAAGTTAAGGAAGGCAAAACTCATTCCTAGAGACTTCTTTGCACCATGGGCCCAGAAACTCCTCCAGAAGGTCACCCTTGCCACTGAGATCACCCAAATGCAGAAAAAGGCAGAAGTCATCCTTCCCACCTGGGCCAAGAAGTTCACGCAAGTCTTTGCTGAACAAACCCACAACAAACTCCCCCTGTCTTGTCCATATGACCATGCCATAGCCCTCCATGAATCATTCACCCCGAAGGTCACCAAAGTCTACCCACTTAACCTGAAGGAACTGGACACCTGTCAAACATTCATTGAGGAACACCTCAAGACTGGTCACATTCATCCATCCAAGTCACTGCAAGCCTCTCCATTCTTTTTCATTCCAAAAAAAGACAGTTCTGTATGACCTTTCTAGGACTATAGGTACCTGAACTCACATACCATCAAGAATGCCTACCCCCTCCCCCTTATCTTGACCCTCATGGACCAGCTCAAAGACTCAACCGTATTCACAAAATTTGATGTCTGATGGGAATACAACAACATCCACATCAAAGATAGCAACAAATGAAAGGCCACCTTCATCAACCCCCAAGGACTCTTTGAACCCACAGTAATGTTCTTTGGCCTTTGCAACTCACCCACAACATTTCAGGCCTTCATGAACAACACCTTCAGCAACATGATCACTGAAGGATGGCTATTAATTTATATGAATGACCTCCTAATTCCCTCCTCCAACCTCGCCACCCACCACAAATGGACCCTCCACATCCTCCAACGCCTCCAAGATCATCACTTATGCCTTAGGTTGTCAAAATGCGAATTCGACAAGAACAAAGTTGAATATCTCAGCATGGTGGTTGGTAAAGGATGCACCCAGATGGACCCTGCCAAGTTACGTGCTATCAAGGACTGGTCTGCCCCCACCAATTTCAAAGGTGTTTGTTCATTCTAAGGCTTTTGCAACTTCTACCAGAAGTTTATCCCTGACTTTTCCATGGTCGCCCAGCCCCTTCTCACTCTCACCTGCAAGAACCAACCATGGGAATGGTCCACTGCTTAGGAAACCACATTCCATCACCTCCAAACCACCTTCACTTTAGCTCCCATCCTTACTCTTCTGGACTTATGAAAACCATTCCTTGTTATGACTAATGCCTCTCTCACAGCATTGGGCGCTGTGCTGATGCAATCCAATGACAATGGTGATCATCACCTGTGTGCATACCTTTCTAAAACTTTTTCACCAGCAAAAAAAATTATGATATCTATGACCAAGAACTCTTTGCAGTTCTGCATGCTCTCCATGAATGGAAGCATTACCTCCAGGGCACAGGGTTGCCAGTTATGATTATCACTGACCACAAAAATTTGGCTTATTTTAGGGACCCCCACAAATTATCATGTCACCAGGCTTGCTGACATTTGTTTTTACAGGATTTTGATCTCATTTTCACCCCCATCTCTGGCACCTCTATGGGCCCAGCTGATGCCCTCTTCCACCATGACCGAATTAACACCTTGTCTAACAACCAGGCTGTCACCCTCCTCCCCAACACCATTTTCATCTGCAACCTCAATCTTACCCTCACTGAGAAGATCACTGCCTCTACTGCCTCCGACCCCCTTGTTTAGTCCACCCTTTGCTCCATGGAAGAATCCCAATCCCTTTTTGGTCACTCCTGCCTCAAATACTGGGTCTTCTGGAATGACAACCTCCACTTCCAGGGCCAACTCTATATTTCCCTATTCACCCACTAGGAACTTGTCCAGTCCATCCATGACTCCCTGGCCGGCAGCCATGGTGGCATCTTCTGCACCACTGAACTCCTATTGTGCAATTACTGGTGGCCTGGGCTCTCCACATTCATCTGTAGATTCATTTCTGGGTGTGCAGTTTGCCAGGCTAACAAGGTCAACACCCATCCCACGGTACCCCCCCTATCTCCCCTCATCTTGACCTGCACCCACCTCTTTCAGCAAGTTTCAGTTGACCTCATTACTGGTCTCCCCCTGATACACACCTTACGCAGAACCTAGCTGAGTGTCCACTCAAGAGTAGGACAAAAACTCACAGAGTGGATAATACGCGCCAAAGGGATCTTGCCTAGTGATCAACCTCACACTAGACAGAGAGTTCATAGCAAAGTAGAATTGCATAGAACTAGCTTAGTATACACAGAGGAGGATGGTCACTATTTATACTAGTGAGGGTCTGTGCACAGACCAAGAGAACACAATGGAATCTTGTGGAAAGATTTCATAGAAAGCGAAAAGCGTCCAAAAAGGATGAAACAATAATGGGCCATGGAGATGTCCAAGAAGTCTGAAGAATGTTCCATCAGAAATGGCACTAAGGGCATGAGAAAGAAAAGTTGGCCTGAGCTGAAGTGCTAGGCTCGTTAGGATGGCCTAGAGGAAAGTAGGTAAAGAAAAAGGACATATCCTCAGCATATCGTACAACCATAACATTACCCCCTTCATAGCTTCAAAGGACCACCTCGAAGACTACCTCTAAGACATTGCTCACCATGATTTCAAATTTCCGGCCCTGAAAGGTCACCCTCATTATACACAATGTTGTTATCATCATAGTTAGAGGCTGAGAAAGCACAATGGGCCTTGGGGCATGAGCTAGCAAGATATGCTGCGGACCCACAGTGCATGCAAGGGTGGAAGGGGCAATAATGGGGAGGGTGACCAGGCACATGACAGTAAGGGCAAACTTGCAAAGGGCATTGCCCATGAGTGTGGCCAGAAGCCCAGGTATAGCAAATGGTGCATTAGTATTGGGGGCAATGTTGGATGAGGTGTTCGATGGAGTTACACTGAAAGCAAGTGAGGAGGCGAGGTGGTGGGATGGGTAAGCCTGGTGGGGACATGGGGTCATTGATGACAAAGGGGTTGGTGATCAAGCCTCGAGGGGCAATTCTCTCCAATGTCTCTTGTTCCTCAACAGCACAGTCTGTGACTTCTAACCCTTCAGCACATGCCATGTCAAATTCAGTGGGGGTGCCTCCACTGTTTGCATGGGTAGGGATTGGGGGTGATGGTGTGGTAGGAGTGGCAGGGCAGGTGGGTACTTTGGCTGGGAGCATGGGGGTTGACAGGATGTGGTTGCTGTCATAGATCCACTGGTCTGTGGGGCCAAGGGAGTCATAAAGTGGGGTGAGGATGGAGAAGACGTGCGAGAGGGGGAGGTGATCGACGATGTAACCAAAGCTGTTGGTGTGGAGGAGGTTAAGGATGATAGTGTGGACATCTGCCAGTCCCAACTAAATTGCAACTCCTTGGAATGTCCCATTGATATCCTGATATGAGTGCTGGGGGACAGCATCTCTATACAAAGAATCTAAAGAAGTATAGGTACGGAACAGGGTGGCAAGGCCATGTAATGTTGTATTGCTTGCAAACATTGGGTTGCGCTCAATTAAAAGAGTTAAATGAATATTCAATAAAATGGAGGCGTACATCATGTTACACTGTCCAGTGGGGAGCCACATGGAGCAGACTCAGTAGGGGGGCAGGGTGCGAGGGACTGGTTAGTAAGAGCAACGAGAGTGAGGGGAGGACAAGGAGGATGTGGGGCCAATGGACATTTTGACTGATAGTGGGTTAGACCGGGGGGAAGTCAGTGGGGAACCAGGCTTTATATTCTAGGAGGGTGGTCTGTGTGTTTTCCAAGTTCTCCTTGGGTTCCCATGTCGATTCTGCAATCAGCCATCCCTTCCACCAGATTAGAAACTGGAAAGATCTGTGTATCTTCTTGTGTCACAGAATCTTCTCTACTTCGAACTCCGCTTCATCTCTGTTGATATCAGGTGGGTCATATATGAAATTTGGACCATGTTCCAGTGTTTCACGATATGGAGATAGGAGGGAGGTGTGGAAGACATTATGGATCTTCCATGATGGTGGGAGTTAGAGGCAGTAGGCAATAGGAGATATGACAGTCATTATCTCAAAAGGGCCATATCATTTGGGAAGCAGTTTCTGTGATTGGTTAGGGACACAGAGGTTCTTTCCTTCTAGCCAAATCTTATTGCCTTGTTTCCAGGGGGTGAACTTGGCAGTTATGCAGAATTTCATTGCCTTCTGGGCCAGTTCATGGGCCACTAATGCTTCTTCTCATGCCTTTTCCAGGTGAGAGAGGCATTCATTGAGGGAGTCTACAAAAAAGGAGCCGAGAGGGTGGTAGGAGTGGGGTTCATAGCCCATTATGAGGAAGAATGGTGTTTTCTTGGTGACAGAGTGAACAGAGGAATTGTGGTGGAACTCAGCTGATGGGATTAATTCCTTCAATTGCAATTGCACTCCATTGCAAAAAATCTGTAAGTAGATTTTGACTTCCTGGTTGATGCATTCAGTTTCTCTGTCAGTCTGGGGATGGTAGGCTGAGGATAAATGGATATCATATTGTAGGATGTGTGCCAGCTCTCTGGCAAAGGCTGAGATGAACTGTGGGCCTCAATCAGAGATGACGTGATCATGCAGGCCGAATCTTGTGTAGACTTTTTCATGGAAGATCTTTGCCATGCCTTCTGTGCTGATAGTCAAAGCGCAAGGTGTTAAAATTACCCCCTTCATAAGCCCATGGTCAACCACGACCATGAGCACATCATAACCTTGGATGGGGGGAAGACCAGTAATGAGGTCAACTGAGACCTGTTGAAAGGGGCAGGTACAGGTGGAGGAAAGAGAAGAGAGGTGGGGCACCATAAGGTGGGTGTTGACCTTGTTCGCTTGACAGACCATACACCCAGAAATAAATCGACAGATGAATGTGGTCAAGCCAGGCCACCAATAGTCACAGGAGATCAATTCAGTGATGTGAAAGATGCTGCCATGGCCACCAGTGGGGGAGTTGTGGATGAACTGGACAAGCTCTTGGCGGGCAAAAGGGGGAATATAGAGGTGGTCCTGGAAATATAGATTGCCATCATGAAAAACCCAGTCCTTGGGTCAGGAGTGACCAAAGAGGGGTTGTGACTCCTCCATGGCGTGAAGGGTGGATTGGACAAGGGGGTTGGAGGTGGTGGAGGAGGTGATCTTTTCCACGAGGGTGAGGTCAAGGGTGTGAACAAAGACATTGTTGGAAAGAAGTGTGACTGCTTGGTTGTCAGATGATGTGTTGATACAGTTACGATGTGAGAGGGCATCAGTGGGGCCCATGGAAGTGCCTGGGATGGGGGAGAAGGAGAGGTCAAAGTCTTATAAAAATAGGTGCCAGCGAGCCTGGTGGCACGATAACTTGTGAGGATCTTTAAAATAAGCCAAATTCTTATGGTCAATGATGATTGTAACTGGCAACCCAGTGCCCTGGAGATAATGCTTCCACTCTTGGAGAGCATGCAGAACTGCGAGAAGTTCTTGGTCATAGATATTGTAATTTTGCTCTGTGGGGGAGAAGGTTTTAGACAAATACATGCAAGGATGATGATCACCATTGTCATCAGCTTGCATTAATACAGCGCCAGATGCTGTAAGGGAGGCATCAGTCATTACAAAGAACAGTTTGCACAAGTCTGGTAGGGTGAGGACGGGAGCCAAGGTAAAAGCAGTTTGGAGGTGTTGGAAGGCAGTTTCCTGGGCAGTGGACCATTCCCAGGATTGGTTCTTCCTGGTGAGGGCAAGAAGGGGTTGAGCAATAGAGAAGTCGGGGATGAACTTCTGATAGAAATTGCAAAACCCTAAGAATGAGTAAACACCTTTGATGTCAGTGGGGGCTGACCAGTCTTTGATGGCACGCAGTTTGGCTGGGTCCATCTGACCATGCCCTTTACCAACCACCATACTGAGGTACTCTACCTTATCTTTGTCAAATTTGCACTTTGATTCTTTGAGGCAGAGATGGTGGTCATGGAGGTGCTGGAGGACATGGAGGATGTGCTCATGGTGGGTTGTCAGGTCGGAAGAGTGGATGAGAAGGTCGTTCATATAGATGAGGAGTCATCCTTCGGCTATCATATCGCTAAACGTATTGTTCATAAATGCCTGGAAGATGGCAGGGGAGTTGCAGAGCCTGAAAAACATCACAATCAGTTCAAACAGTCCTTGGGGGGTGATGAAGGCAGCTTTCCACTGATCACCTTCCTTGATGCGCACATTGTTATATCCCCATCAAACATCAAACTTAGTGATGACAGTTGAGTCCTTGAGCTGGTTCATAAGAGTCAAGATAAGGGGGAGAGGGTAGGTGTTCTTGATCATATGTGAGTTGAGGTACCAGTAGTCTTGACAGGGGTGGACAGATCCATCTTTCTTAGGAACAAAAAAGAAAGGAGATGCCTGGGGAGACTTTGATGGTCGGATCCATCCTGTTTTGAGATGCTCCTTGATAAATGCTTGGCATGTGTCAAGCTCCTTGGGGTTGAGCAGGTAGATCTTGGCAACTTTCGGGGTAAAGGACTCATGGAGGGCAATGGCATGGTCGTAGGGGTGGGATGGAGGGAGCTCATTGTGGGTCTGCTCAGCGAATACCTGTGCAAATTTCTTGGCCCAGGTCGGGAGTGTGACTTCAGCTTTTTGCACCTGTTGGGCGATCTTGGTAGCAAGGGTTACTGTCAGGTGACCACACACAAACTGTGATGGTCCAAGGAACTGAATTCTAAGCATGAGAAAATACAATATAACTACTGACTACCTTTATATAGTACAACCTCATGCGCTCAGACCATGCCTTAAGGGCAGGTTTGGAATATCATGGAACTTACTAGAACATTCCTGATAAGATGGTGGCTATGTGATAAGATAAGATTAGATAAGATTGAGGAAGGAAAGTAGAAGTGTAATCATATGGTTCTGACATTACCCCCTTCTTAGGGCTGTCGCTCCGAGACAGTGGGGATATTGAACAGATGTGAGGGGAGGCAAGTGAGAGAAGAGGCGAATAATTTGAAAGCAGGATTTTGGAAGAGAGGAAGTCCTTTGCATGAAGGGCAGTCACATGCTTCTGCTTCATCAGCATAGGCTTTTCATATGGCATTTGGATGGTTATTTAAATAGATTTGGAGAGCCTTCTTTGTGTGGGTAAGATTTTCTTTCGGCTCCCAGGTTCGGTCTTCTCAAGGGTAACCTTTCCAATGGACAAGGTACTCAATACGTCCTTTATGTTTTCGGGAATTGACTATGTGCTCGACTTTGTATTCTTCCTGTTGTTCTACAACGACCACTGGTGGAGGTGAAGCTTTTTGCTGAGAGGGATATATGGCCTCATGGTATGGCCATAGATGTGATTTGTGGAATATGGGGTGGATTCCTTGCCACGTAGGGGGTATCTTTAGCTTGTAAGTGGCCAGGCCTATCTTTTCTATTACTTTGAAAGGTCCGTAGCGCTTGTCTTCAAGCTTTTTTGTGGGTTGGTCTGATTTTATGTTCTTCCCATCCACTAGCACCTTGTCTCCTTTCTTGTACTCAACCCATTGTCTCGTGGTTCAGTCATAGTACTTCTTCATTTCACTAGCTGCTTTTTCTAGTGCCTCCTTTGCTTGTCATTGGAATTCTCTTATCCAACTTGCAAATTCCTGTGCCTCTTCGCTCTGAACATTTCATGTTCCATCGATGTTTACTAGGGGTTGTTGTCCATAGTTGAGGATAAACAGGGATGACTTGGTTGCACTATTGGTCTTTTGATTATGTGCAAACTCCACTAGGGCTAGCCAGTCCACACAGTCATTCTGTTGATGGTTTACATATATTCGGAGGTAGAGTTCCACTTCTGAGTTGACTCACTCAGTCTGTCCATCCATTTGGGGGTGATAAGTGGTGGATGGGTTTTCTTGAATATGTAAGAGCATGTATAAGTCTGTCATAAAGTGGGATATGAATTGGGGTCCTCTATCTGAGATTACTTTCTTCGGAGTGCCATGTAATTTAAAGACATGATCTCTGAAGATGATGGCTACTCCTTTGGCTATAATGGTAGAGGACACAGGGAATAAATGGATCATCTTGGAGAAATGATCTACGATAGTCAATATGGCATCCTTCCCTTTTGACTTGGATAAGGGGCCTATGATGTCTACCGAAATCACTTCCCAAGGGGCGGTTGGTATCTCATTTGGGTTTAACAGGGTATGGCTTGCCGTGGTGTGTGTTTTAGTCTTTTGACATCAATCGCACCCTTTGGTATAAGTCTCTACATCCTTTTGGATTGTGGGCCAGTAGTATTTCATCATTATGAGATCCTGAATTCTTCTGGCTCCAGGGTGTCTGGCTAACAGGTGGTCATGATTTTCTTTGATCACCTGTTCATGCAATCCTTTTTCATATGGAACGTAGAGCAGACTTTTCCATCTGATCAGCCCATCTTCCCTTTTCCATGGAGATCCTTCCTTTTTGAGTCCTTCACAGGTGAATTGCTCTGCCTTTTGTTGGTATTGAGTTATTTGTGACTCAATCATAGACCAACTTTGGGCATGAATCTTCTCGTGTTCTTTAAAAAACCTCTCGGGGAGTAAAACTTTATCTTTGTTGTCATTTTCTACCCCCTTCTCATAGTCTGACCTCTGGGATAGAGGATCTGCTGGGTTGGTCTTGCCTGAATGGTGTTTGATCATGAAATCATACTCTTGGATGATCTGTTGCCATCAGGCTTGACGGTAGGAGAGGTCAACCAGTTTTTTAAAGTATTTGAGGTTTTTGTGGTCCACGAGTACTTCAAACACTTGTTTTGCTCCAAGAAGGTATTGGCGCCATTCCTTTAAATCAAAGATCACTGCTAACATCTCAAGATCTGCCATGTGATAGTTTCGTTCAGCGTCGTTTAATGATCGAGAAATGAGGCAATGGGATGCCATTTTCCTTGTTGGAGTTGAGATAACATGGCACCCACTCCAATGCCGGACTTGTCGGTCTTGACACAGAAGGGGTCATCATCCATTGACATCGCTAATGCCGGTGCCGATGTCAGTGTATCCTTTAGGGAGTCCATTGCTTTTTGGCACTCAGGTGTTCATTTGAACTCTTTCAGTTCAGATGTCAACACGTTTAGGGGACATGCAATTTGAGTGAAATTTTTTACAAAGTGTCAGTAAAAGTTTAGGAATCCTAAGAAGCCCCGTAGTTGCTTTCGTGACTGTGGTATTGGCCATTCTTTGATGGCTTGTATCTTCTTGATTCCATTTTGACGCGATTTTGGGAGACGAATTTCCCAAGGAATTTGGTTTCGCTTACTTCAAAGTCGCATTTGTTGTGCCTTAAATATAGATGTTCCCTCCTTAGAATTTCAAGAACTTCTTGAATGATCTGGCGATGTTTTTCTAGGATCTTTGTAAATATCATGATGTCATCTATGTAGACCACCATGACTCCTCTGTCAATCAACTCCTTAAATAATGAATTCATCATTGTTTGAAAGGTTGCTGGTGAATTCGTTAACCTGAAGAACATGACTAGGGGTTTGAACAGTTCTCTATTGGTTCTAAAGGCTGCTTTCCACTCCTTTCATCCTGACATTATTGTACCCCCATTGTACATTGAATTTCATATAGTATTTAGCAGACTTGAGTTTGTCTACTAATTCATTGATCAGGGGTAGAGGATACTAATTGCATACTGTAACCACATTTAGTTTCCGGTAATCCTGAACAGGACAAAGTCGTCCATCTTTCTTCTTGATAAAGAAGAAAGCGGAGGCAAAGGGACTTTTTAATGGGCGGATTCAACTGCTTTTAAGATTTTCCACTAGGAAATCATCTAACTCCTTTGCTCCCCCAGTCCTAAAGGATAGGTTTTGCAATTGATCATGTGTTCTCCTGGAAGGAGTTCGATCGCATGGTTCCAGGGCCTTCAGGGTGGAAGTTCGTCAAAGAATTCCTTGGCGAAGACATCAGCAAACTCATGTACATATGGTGGTGCTACCTCCTCTAATGTTTTCTTTTTCTTGGTAGTGAACTCTTTTGCCACAATCTCAGTGGCCATATTTCTGAATAGCCAATCGAGATCAAATTGGAAGAGTCTGTCACCTTCAGAGTGTTTAACCTCTTTGTGTTCCTCTTCTTCATTTTCGACTTCCTCTAGTCCTGGCATGTGGTCATTCTCACAGCGGAATTCAATGCAACCTATAGGCCAGTTGATTTGACGGTTGTGGAGTCGAAGCCAATCATGTCCAAGGAATACGGTATTGGTTCTGAGGCTTGTAACAGAAAGGGCAATCTTTTCATTATGGTCGGCTATTTTTAATTCAACTACTGCGAACTCAGTGATTTGCCTGGCCTTATTGAATGAGCTGTCAGTGTTGTATACTTTCACTGGTATTGGTAATTTATTGGTTTTGATTCCCTTTTCCATTACAAATTCCTTGTCAATGGTGGGGCCGGTACATCCCAAATCTATCAAGGCTTTTACTTCTAGATTCTGTCTATTGTCTGTATGTATCGTGACTGGGATTTCAAGCAAGTTTCTGTGATGTCTTCGCTCTGAAGCCTTTTTGTGTTTGGGTTTCTTTTGTAAATCTCATAGATATAGATCTAGCTCCTCATCTGACAGTTTTCAGAATTCTTGTACTAATTCTTTATTCGCATCGAGACATCTCTCATGGTGAACGAAGGACTTGAGGTGTTTTGCTGCCCTCTTTTCACTATTGCGAATTTGGCACCACATCCACCTTACTGTCCAGGGGTCAATGACATTAAGCCATTCATGTCGAACTCCTTTCATGCCCATACTTCCAAATCCTTTGTCACCTTGTTCAGTTATGTCTTCAAAACGATCATATTCATATAGGATTGGAGTTTGAATTTTTTCAATTATCAATTGGGCTATCCGATCTTGGACGTTCACTTTGAAATCCTTGTCGGAATGGTTCATAAGAAGGACTTTTACCTCCCCCCTATAATCAGAGTTGATTACTCCAGCTCCAGTGGCTATAGAAGCTTTGACGGCTAAATTGGAATGTGGGGCAATATGGCCATAATGGCCTTTCTTGATGGCGAAACACATCTTTGTGGACACTAAAGCCTGTCCTCTGGCTGGTACAATTGCATCTTCTCCGGCATACAGATCATACCCTGCTGCACCAGGGGTTCCTCACTCAGGAAAAGGAATTGTTCGGTTAATTCACACAATCTCAAGAATACCTTTTTCTTTTTCTTTCTTTATTATCTCAAACACCTCATCATCACTTAGGGTTTTCCTAGGTTTACCTGAAACTGTCTCTTGGATATCCTTTTTTCTTTTTTGTATTTTTACTTGTGGAATATCAGCCTCCAACTCAGATTCTTTCGTAACTTCGCAAGGGAGAACAGCAAATCTATTACTGTTGATTGGTACATGCCATTAGATAGTATGAGTAGAAAATTTGTCCTTTGGCGAACTAAGGCAGCTGGCCTCTAGTTGCTTTCGATAAAACCCTTCTCTGCTGCTTCGACTCTCCTCATCATGTTGTTGAATTCTTCTTGGATATTGCATTGGACTTTTGCACCTCTGTATTCAACAGTGCACATTCTCCGCAGAGGGTTTTTCGGAGGATGTTGGGCACATGGCCACTTATTTCCACAGCGGAAACATAGTCCCTTAGCACATGCTCCCCCAATGTCCATAGGGACACCGCTTCCTCCATATGTTCCAGGCATGTTAGTATTTTGTGCTGGAGATGATACTGTTCTGGGCTGTTGCAGAGCCTGGGTAGAATGGTTGGCTCTATTGGGATTAGAACCAGTAGCCATGGTGGTCCTATTTCTCCAATTCGGATTAAAGGTTGTTTTAGAGGGGTTCTGCGCCTTATGTAGCTTTTTCGCTTGGATAGCTGCTTCTGCCATCCATAGGTGTCTTTCCCACTTTGTTAATGATGTAGAGAAAGCCAAGCTCAGCATCCCTTGTTTGGCAAAGGTGAGAATGTCTTCTCTGATCCCTTGTTGGCATATCTGGAGGAGTGTCTCATCAAACTCCGCATTGTGTGCCATCCCTGCCTCGGCCATCAACTGCAACATTTGATTGAAGAAATCCTCGACAGAGTTGGATTCTTGTCTGAGGTTCATCAGTTTTTTGTAAGCTTCTCACCTCACAGTGGCCAGTCGGAATTGGTTATCCAAAATATCCTGAAACTCTTGCCATGAGTCTAACTCCAGGTAAGTCTTGAAGTATAGATTGGTGAATCAGGATGCAGAGTTCTCTTCTCTGCCCATGAATCCTAACGCCATGACAATCTTTTGATGGTCGGAGGGAATCTCACTAAACCCTAGGTAGTAATTTCTCAAGGCGATAGTCCAAGGTTTGAACTGTGTTTTTTCGCCTTTGAATACAAACGGCTTGGTTATATAGCTTTTACCCAGCTTAGGGCCTTGCAAGATCTGCGGCGATTGTGGTCTTGGCGCTCTGTGCACAGCAGTGGGCAGCCTAACCTCATTCTCCTCCTCAAAGTCATCCTCACTTTCGCCCATCTGCCTTAGAGGTTTCTTTCCCTTCTTTAATGGGTATGAGGTACTCTCCTGTGTTTTTTGCATAGCTTGCTGAGCTTGATATTGTATCGCGGTTGGTGGTTCAGGTGGAACGCTGTGACTAAAGGCATCTGCCTCATAATGGTTTTTCCAATCTGCATATTGTACGTTGAAAGGAAGCGATTTGTCGGTGTATATGGATTCACCGGTGGAGAGGAGCACTGATGTCAACATCTTAGGTGTCATCTGAGGGGTCAGTACGGGTGATTGCTGTAGAGGGATGGACGCTTTCTCCGAGCTCACTGATTCCTAACTTTCATCTCTTATCAGTGATCTAGAGCGATGGCAGGAATAGGGTTGGGGCATAAACAAAACTCTTTGTTCTTCGACGGTCTCCTTTGAACTTCTTCTCACCGCTTGTTTCAGGTAGAGGCATCCATGGAAGAGGGTTTTATAGACAAAACATCACAAACTCAGGTAGACATTCAAAGACAATGTTGAACAACCCAATATTGCTAGGTTATGTAACCAGTCGTGACGCCAAGGGCTGGTAATGGCAGTGCCTGACAGCACAGATTCTAGACAAGGGCACTGCATGCAATGGTGGCGATGTCTAACTCAATTGGATATCGGTGATTGACCGTTGTACGTCAAGTGTACAAGCACTCTTGTGTCCTTAAGCCTGGACCCCGGCTATATGACCTCTGGCAATGTGCCTCGGGTCGGAAGATGGGTGATCTCATTCAAAGTGAACTTGATCAGAAGGCAGCAAAGACCTCAAAGAAAAGACTTAGAAAAGATAGGTCTATCGACCAAGGATACTATCTCCTCTTGAATGAAGAAGGATAGGCAAGAATTGATGCATTGGGTGTGGTACTTGACAGCACTGAAGATATAGGCATGTTTGTGAGGGCGATGTCAAAATGACACCATCGCGCTCAGGTCTTGAGAGCTGGAGCTAACTGCTCAACAGTGTCAGAACCCAAGAAAATCCACTACACTTTTCACTATGGCTAGTGCTTAAAGATCTTATCTTATCTTATCGCACAGCCACGATCTAATCTTATTGGAATGTTCCAGCACATTCTATGACATTCCATGGAGTTCTATTATGATCCAGGTCTTCAAGACCCTATGCCCTATAATGACATCATTATGATATCATGCCTTTTACCCATATGCCTGCCCTAAATCAAGTAGTTAGTATATAAGTAGTTGATCCCCCATGTATCTACTCAAGTTTGGAATTCTCATCGCATAGTCACTTTCAGCGTTTCTGAGTAGTGTCTGATAGACAGGCTCTAGATTTGAGGGTAGAGTGAATTGTGAAGAGTTGAAAGGATGGTAAGCTCATCGTGAATGACAGCAAGCAAAGAAATGGTACGCTTAGAATTATGTCAGGTGACCACATACAAACTGTGATGATCCAAGGAATTAAATTCTAAGCATGAGAAAATACAATGTAACTACTAACTATCTTTATATAGTACAACCTCATGCACTCAGACCATGCCTTGAGGGCAGGTTCGGAATATCATGGAACTTACTAGAACATTCCTGATAAGATGGTGGCTGTGTGATAAGATAAGATTAGATAAGATTGAGGAAGGAAAGTAGGAGTGTAATTGTATGGTTCTGACAGTTATCTTCCATAGGAGTTTCTTGGCCCATGGTGTGAAAGCGTCACTGGGGGTTTGTTTAGCTTTTCATAGCTTCACTTCCATGTCATAAAAGGGGTCGATGGATAGGATTTTGACCAGATACCGCTGGTCAATGACAAGGGGATGATCGCGAGTGGGGGTGTATGCTTCTGGGGTGATGGAGATATGTCCTCAGTTCCAGTCAATCAAGGGGTTGACCAATTTTAACCATGGGGTTTCAAGAATGACTTCGTCTTTTCCTGAGGCAATTACTAGGAAGTCTCGTTCTTTGAGGGTGTTGTTGATTATGAGTCGGAGGGTGGTTTTGTAGCGGATGAACCCTCCTTTGTTCAGGGTTCCATCGACATTGAGAGCTCAAAGGGGATGTGACAATCAGGTGATGGGAAGGTCGTGTTCTTTGATGAAGTTGGGATGAATGAAGTCACCAGTAGCCCTGCTGTCAATCAATGCTTTTGCCTCAACGTTTTGTGCTCCATCTGGTGATAAAGAGATGGTGATGCATATAGAATTTTTGTCTCTATCAGATACAATTACAGGAGTGAGTCATATGGGAGGAGAAGACATTGGCACTTCCCTCCATTTTAAAAATCCTCCTTATAGAGCCTTGCTGCCATCAGTGGCTCTTGCTCTCCATCTTCGTAGCATGCCTTTAGTGCTCAAAGGATTTCATCTCCATCAATCAATCTTTCTTTCAGGCGATGGACATACTTGGCCAGCTCAGAAGGCTGGGTCTCAGGTTTCGTGGTCTCAGTGGATGTGGCTCAGGCTTGCTCTAGGTTTCTAGGAGGATGAGGAGGCGGGGTAGAAGTTGAGGAGTTGGACCAGGGGTGGTTCTGAGTCAAACATCCTTTTTTGTGGCATATGAAACACAGCCCTTTCCACATGTATTCTGCCTGCTGCACCAGCATGAGTCATACTGCATCGACATCCATAGCATTTGGGTTGCAGCCCTGACTGTTGTTAACATTAAAGAAGAACCTACCTTGGCATAACTCCTTTATCCTTTGCTGCTGCCCATGGAAGTGACTAGCAGCGGAGATCCATCCCTCCAGCATGAGGGGAATTTCTCCCATGGACAAAACCACTGTCGATAGTTTCAGGTTGAGTCCTCCAGCAAACTGGTCGATCAGCATGTTCTGATCCATAATTCTTGCTTGCAATGTGGCCAGCTGGAATTCCGATATGTAGTTGTGGAATCCATCTTCACTCATCCCCTGTCACAGTCCTCTCATCTTTCTGCAGGTGCTCGCCTCCAGATCGAATGGGAAAAACATTCTCTGGAAATCTTTGACTAACTTGTCGAAGGTCTTTTCTCAATCTGGAATAGTGCTATCGTCAATTTTTGTGTACCAGTGTTCCGCGAAAGCGGCACCACAACCTTTATCAATCTTGTTGATCATTACCAATACCCTGTCCTTGGGCTCATAAAGGTCCCTGTTCATAGTAAAATAGGCCTTCATGGCCATGATCCATTGTGTGGCATCCTTCGGCTCACCAGAAAAGTCGTCAGGTAGCCCTGCTTTCAGTTCGTGCTTACACTCTGGTGTTGACATAACTCATTCGGGGGATGGGAATGCCGGAGCAGAAGGAAAAAGTTCCTTGTCGGATAGGGGGTCAACTGGAATAGGGGAGGGTGGTCGCTTTTCTCTGGGTGGTGGCAGGGTGGATGGTTGGGCAAAAGTATGAGGAGGAATGTGGATGGGTTGAGGGGTGGCAGGTGGTTGGTTGGAGGAAAAAGAGAAGGAGGTTACTTGTCGAGCTGGAGGAGCTGGAGGAGTAGAGGATGAAGCAACAGTTGCTTCGAAGGTCTTTTCGACACTTCAAAGAAATGAGGTAATGGGGTTGCTAGGAATGGGTGGTTGAGGTGACAGTGAATGTGAGGGAGTGTGGATGCTGCACTTCGGGGTGAAGGAAATGGTGGGCAACAAGTTTGCTCCTAAGTAGGAGAACGGTTGTTTGACAAGCTAGTTCTTTTGATACGCACCTTACACAGATCCTAGATGAGCGTCCACTCAAGAGTAGGACAAAGACTCACAAAGTGGGTAATACACGCCAAAGGGATCTTGCCTAGTGATCAACCTCACACTAGACGGAGAGTTTGTAGCAAGGTAGAATTGCATAGAACTAGCTTAGTATATACAGAGGAGGATGGTCACTATTTATACTAGTGAGGGTCTGCACACAGAACAAGGGAACACGATGAAATCTTGTGGAAAAATTCCATAGAAAGTGAAAAGTGTCCAGAAAGGATGAAACAATAACAGGTCATGGAGACATCCAAGAAGTCTGAAGAACGTTCCATCAGAAATGGCACTAAGGGCATGAGAAAGAAAAGTTGGCCTGAGCTGAAGTGCTAGGCTTGTTAGGACAGCCTAGAGGGAAGTAGATAAAGAAAAAAAACATGTCCTCAGCATATCATACAACCATAACACCCCCCCCATTTAGGGTTATGATGCTCTCATGGTTGTGGTTGACCATGGGCTTATGAAGGGGGTAATTCTGACTCCTTGCACTTCAACTATCAGTGCAGAAGGAGTGGCCAAAATTTTCTACAAAAAAGTCTATACCAGGTTTGGTCTTTATGACCATGTTATTTCCAACTGTGGTTCACAGTTTGCCTCTGCCTTTGCCAGAGAACTGGCCCACATACTCCAATACAATATCCATCTCTCCTCTGCCTACCACCCCCAGACTGATGGAGAAACCAAGTGCATTAATCAGAAGGTAGAAACTTACCTAAGAATCTTCTGTAATGGTGTACAAACACAGTTGAAGGAGCTGATCCCATCCGCCAAGTTCCATCACAACTCCTTTGTCAACTCAATTACCAAGAAAACCCCATTCTTGCTTATGATAGGTTATGAACCCCGATCATACCCCCCACTCCAGTTCTTATTCATCGACTCCTTAGACAGACACCTCTCCCATCTGGAAAAAGCATGCAAGAAAGCATTAGTGGCCCATGAACTGGCCCAGAAGGTGATGAAATCTTGCATATCTGCCAAATTCACACCCTGGACACAAGGTGAAAAGGTGTGGCTAGAAGGCAAGAACCTCAGGGTGTCCAACCAATTGCAAAAACTACTTCCCAAACATTACAGCCCATTCAAAATAGAAGCCATCATATCCCCCGTCGCCTATTGCCTCTGACTACCTTCAACCTGGAAAATCCATAACATTTTCCATGCCTCCCTCTTATCTCTGTACTATGAAATGCCCAAACACAGGCCAAATTTCACATTCAACCCACCTGACATTGACAGAGATGAAGCAGAGTTCAAAGTGGGAAAGATTCTGTGGCACAAAAAGGTACATGGATCATTCCAGTTCCTAATTTGGTGGAAGGGATGGCCAATCGCAGAATCAATATGGGAACCCATGGAGAACTTGGAAAATGCACAGACCATCCTCCAAAAATATAAAAACCAATTCCTCAACAACTTCCCAGCCTAACCCAATCAAAAAGATGCCCAGCACCCGCACTTTCACTTTATCCTCCTCCTCCCACCACTTCTATTGCCCTGCCCCCTGCCCCCTACCCCCATACCATAATAGGTCCATGTGACTTCCCACTAGACATCGCAACATACTGTATGCTTCCGTTCTTTTGAATGTTCATCTTACTCTGTTAATAGAACACGACCCTGTGTTTTCAAGCAATGCCACCTTATGTGGCCTTGCTACCTTGTTCTGTACTTACACTTCTCTTGATGCCCTCTACCATGATGCTGTCCCCTAGCAGGCCTACCAGGACATTAATGGCACATTTCATGGAGTTGCCATCTAGTTGGGAATTGCCAACATATGAAATATCATTTTAGGGCTTCTCCACACCAATGGTTTCGACTATGTCATCAACCACCTTCCCCTCACTAACATTTCCTCCATCCTCACCCCTATTTATGATTCACTCTCCACCACCAATCAGTAAATCTATGACAATGATCACTTCCTCTCCATCCCTATGCCCCTAGTCAAAGTCCCAACCCACCCCATCACTCCAGTGCTTCTCCTGCCACCCTCTATCCCCACTCATGTGGCCCAAGGGGGAACTTCCACAGAATTCAACATGACATGCATAGAGGGATTTGAAGTCACAGATCACACTGTTGAGAAACAGGAAATGTTGGCAGTGTTTGCCCCTCAGGGCTCTTCTACCAATCCCATTAACATCAATGACCCCATCTCCCTGCCCCACCTCCCTACCCCACCACCCTGTCTCCTTATGTGCTTTCAGTGTAACTCCACAGACCACCTCATCCACCACTGCCCCTAATATTGCTGTACCACCTGCTACACCTGGGCCCCTGGATATACTTGTGGGCAATGCCCTTTATGCATTTATCCATACTGTTGCACAGCTGGTCATCCTCCCCATCACTGCCCCTTTTGCCCTTGTTTGTGCTGCAGTTCCCCTGCCCATCTTGTTAACACCTGCCCAGAGGCCTGCTGTACTTTCTCAATCTCTGACTGTTATGCTCTTGCGAACACACCACTAGCAGCAGCCCTTACAGCCTATACACTAGAGGCTGGTGATGATGGAAGGAGAAGGAAACAATGAGAAAAGCTGAAGCACACCAATC
Organism: Boletus rubropictus; assembly: GCA_038092695.1. Classification (NCBI taxonomy): domain Eukaryota; kingdom Fungi; phylum Basidiomycota; class Agaricomycetes; order Boletales; family Boletaceae; genus Boletus; species Boletus rubropictus. The sequence goes on along the minus strand of JBBPQW010000123.1, from coordinate 14,608 downwards.
AGACGGTTTTAATCCAACTAAACAAGTGGTCAAAGCTGGGGATGCCAGCGATAAGCACAAGCCTTTATATATTGTACAAGGATGCACACGGACCAAGCAGTGCATGTGACTAATTACTATACAAGTACATAGTGTTCTCACAAAGGCAGTGTGAAATGAAAGAAAAGCAACAGAGATTAAATAGGCATGTAAACCATGAGGCATGATGTCATAGTCTAAAGCGGTCTAGACCTGGGTCATGTGCATGCTCCCACGCTCACATGCACTGGTCATGTGACTTTGAAAGTAGAAAGCGAAAGTGAAAAGTTAGGTTAGAAAATAGGGGTTCATAACACTGACTTTGACAATAACGACATTGTGTACAACAAAGGCAATCTATTGGGGCCAGAATTTTGAAATCTTGGTAACAAACATTCTGGAAGTAGTCTTTGAGATGGTCCTTCAAAGCTACAAAGGGGGTAATGTTATGGTTAGACAGTATTCTGAGGACTTTTCTTTTCTTTCTACCTATTTCCCACTCAATCATTCCAACAAGCTTAGCACCTTGGCTCAAGCCGACTTCTCATTCTCTCAACCTTAGATTTCGTTTCAGATGAAATATCTCCTTTCAGACTTCTTAGATGCTTCCATGACCCATTTGTGTTTTACCTCTTATGGACACTTTTCCCTTTCTATGGAATCCTTCCACAGGGTTCCATTGTATTCCTTGGTCCATGCACGGACTCTCATTAGTATAAGTAGCAACCATTCCTCTTCTATAAACTCCAAGCTAGTTCTATGCAATTCTACCTTGTGTTGAACTCTCCATTGGTGTGAGGTTGATCACCAATGAGACCTTTGGCATGTATTCTCCACTCTTATAGTCTTCATCCTACTATTGAAGTGGACACTCAGCTAGCTTCTATGCAAGGTGCATATCAACCTGTGACACAACCATCTAGAATTCTGACATGTAGTTGCAGAATCCATCTTCACTCATCCCCTGTCACAATCCTCTCATTTTTCTATGGGCACTGGCTTCAATATCAAATGGGAAGAAGATTCTCTGGAAGCCTTTGACCAACTTGTTGAAGGTCTTCTCCCTTGCTGGAATGGCATCATTGTCAATCTTCATATACCAATGCTCTGCAAATGCAGCACCCTGACCTTTACCAATCTTATTAATTGTTAGCAAAATCCTATCCTTGGGTTCATAAAGGTCCTTGTTCATCACAAAATAGGCCTTCATGGCCATGATTCATCAGATGGCATTCTTCAACTCACCAAAAAAGTCATCAGGTAGATTTGCTTTCAATTTGGTCTTATGCTCTAAAGACATAACTCATTCAGGGGAGGGAAAGATGGGCACAAAGGGGAAAAGTTCTTCATCAGAGGGTGGGTCAATGGAGATAGGAGAAGGTGGGCATTCCTCAGTCTTAGGTATTGGTGGGATAGAGGGTCAGGCAAAGAAATGGGGAGGAATGTGGATGGAATGTGGGGGGGGCAGGCAGCTGGTTGGAGGAAGAAGAGGAAGAGATTACTCATCAAGTGGAGGGAGCTGTCGGAGTAGGGGTGGCAATGGTGGCTTTGAGAGTTTTCTTGATGCTGCAGAGAAAAAAGGTGATGGGGTTACTGGAAGTGGCAGGTGGTGGTGATGGTGATCTTGAGGGGGCACAGATGCTGTGCTTGGAGGTCAAAATAGTGGGTAATGAGTTGACTCCTTAATAGAAGAACAGGTTATTGACAAGCTAGTTCTTTTGTTACACACCTTGCATAGAATCTAGCCGAGTGTCTATTAAATGGCAAGACAAAGTCCAATAGAGTAGAGAATATGTGCCAAGGGTCTTGTTGGTAATCAACCTCACACCAATGGAGAGTTCAACACAAGGATGAATTGCATAGAACCAGTTTAATGTACAAGGAGAAAGTGGTCGCTATTTATACTATATAAGAGCCCGTGCATGGACCAAGGAATACAATGGAATTATGTGGAAAAATTCCATAGAAAGGAGAAAGCGTCCAAAAGAAGATGAAACACAAACTGGTTATGGAGACACCTGAGAAGTCTGAAAGAAGGTGTCCCATCTGAAACAATTACAGACATGAAAAAGAGACGTTGGCCCTAGCCAAAGTGCTGGGCTCGTTGGGATGACCCAAAGGAAAATAAATAAAATGTAAACAAATATCATCAACATACTGTCCTACTGTAACACATATATCTTTGTTTTCATACTTTTTTCTTTTTTAGTGTGAATAACAATTGTTTTTCCAAAAGTATACTCCATTCTTGAGTCTCAGATGAGTCACTAGACTCCTCAACCAGTAGTACATTTTATTTATTATTTATACTACTGCTAGGTACAATAGGAGTTATAGCTATTTATATTGCAGCCTTCTTCCTATGGTCATTGCAAGGCCACTTCTTACCATATCTTGCATACTCAATACTGAAGTTGTCACCTTCAGATGAAGCAGAGGAGGTGGGTTTCTCTTTTCTTGGACTTGGTGCACAGTGCACAGCAGCCAGCTGCCTCTTTTCCAAGTTCTTGTACCTCTTCTTGGAAAAAGGCCAGTCCATGCCTTGGCAGGTTTAGCAGGCAGTTTGAGGGCTTTGGTGATGTAGTGTGATGGGTCCCTCAGCCTCATATCATCTTGACTTTCATCAGTGCTCTCACCATCTGATGAATCACTTTTGAATGGACCTGCCAAAGTGGGAATCATTTTGCATGGGATAGAGGAGGCAAACAGGTTGGCCATCTCACTTGAAAAAAGTGAAGCCATGTTTCTGTATAGCATCCCCATCTCTGATGCAGGGATTTTGGGTGTATAAGTCAGTGTAGAGGAGATGCATAGTGGCGCCATAATAAAGATATTGGCCAATGAAGTTGAATCTTCATTGTCAGCATTAGAGAAGGAAGCACTAATAGGCACTATAAAGAAGTTAGAGAATAGAGGAATATCCTCATCCTCATCATTGTCCCATGTATCATAGGTGATGGGCACACAGGCCTCTTTGTGAGCATGCCTGCAAGAGCGCTTGAAGTTGGGGTTTTGATACCAAAGTACTACAGCATCAAGTGAAATCTCTTCCAAAGTGGAAAAGAATCTGGTCTTGACCTTCTGGCTAGTAGGAAGTAAAATGACTGCCATTTTGTTTTAGTGGTTGGTTTAAACCACTGAGTCAGTGCTAAAGGGAATAGGCACAATATCCAAGCACTCAAAGTTCTCGCAAAATGCAACTTCTAAGAGTTCAGGATCAAGAGCAGGAGTATGGAAAAGAAAAACTCTATCTTCTTCAACAGACTCCTCAAAGCTTCTTCTCACCACTTGGGGGATAGATGGTGTCCACAGAACACTGCTTTTATAGACAAAAGCAAAGGAAACTAGAGTAAACATTTAGGACAGTGTCAGACAAACTCATAACATGAGTTTTGATGGCAAGTCTATACATGCAGGCTCACAACCATGTGGACTATGTATATCATCTATCCACAAACACCTTGGCAGCCCCAGCATGGGTAGGAAGCAAGAAACATATCAAAAACCCACTCTTTAAACCTTGAGCAAAGGTATTGCAATCAGTTATGGTGGTTTACTGGTGATATTAAGTGTCACATACTAGTCTCCCTACCCTGGGATCTGGGTTTGCAACTGTTGGCAAAGTACCTTGGGTTGGGAGAGGGATTGGTGGAAAGAAAAGAGAGGACTTAATAAAACAAAAGCCTAATGGCTCAGGTAAACTACCTCCATTTGAATGAAATGGGATAGGCAAAACTATTGAGGATAAAAATGGTGGGCTTGTGAGGGCAATACTGAAGTACCATTGCACTCAGAGGTTGAGAGTGGAAGCTATGGCTCTATCAACTCTGGGTTGAGGGTTGGAAAGAAGTAAAGGGTTGGAAAGTTTGTGAGCTCATCATGAACAACAACAAGCAGGCAGGAAAGGGGATGCTTTGAATTATGTCAGGATCAAGCACAAACTGTGCAAGCCAAAAGGATAAAATTCCAAGCATAAAGAAAAGTACAATATATACTACCAACCCTTTATATATCAGAATCCTATGTGCACAGACCAGGTACTCTAGGGTAAGTATGGAATACCATAGAATCTACCAGAACATCCTAGATAAGATGGTGGCTGTGTAGATTTGTGCAAGCCAAAGGGATAAAATTCCAAGCATAAGGAAAAGTACAATATATACTACCAACCCTTTATATATCAGGGTCCTATGTACACAGACCAGGTACTCTAGGGTAAGTATGGAATACTATAGAACCTACCAGAACATCCTAGATAAGATTGTGGCTGTGTAGATAAGATAAGATAAGATAACAGAGAGGGAAATATCATAAGAAAAATAGATGTTCTGACATATACTTTCCTACATCCTGAGTTATGCATAGCAATACCTTATCATTATCACTCTCTTTCCTTTTATCTTATCTTAGATGCCATTTATTTTATCTCATCCAGCTATTGCCAAGGTATCTTATCTTATCAGGATAAGGCCATCCAAGTCTATTTCACCTTATTCTATAGTTTATCTGCTTACTAGCATATATTCCTTATATTAAAAACTATTCTGGTCACTTCTAGACCTTATATCACTAATCATGATGTCACTCATGATGTTACTCCATTATAGACACTTTCAAGACTATTCTAGACTCTTTCTTATCTATGATATCATACCCATTACCTAGAATATTGCTTATCATTCATTCTTTACTTTATATAAATATACCTGCTGTCCAGCTTACTCATAGCTTACTCATTACCCCTTTCCCAGGTCCTAGGGCTTGTATAGGGTTAGTTATAGGGTATGACATCACATCTAGGGTATAGGGTATTATATAGTAGTATATATAGTTAGGACTGAGTTGTATAGTAGTTAGTCTTGAAATCTTTAGCCTAGCTTCATTCTTGACTCTCTGAGCTTGCCTCTTGTATCACATTCCTGGATTCCACAAGCCTTGCTATTCAGTTCAGATTGGATTCTGACACCATTCCCCTCAATACTGCTTCATTTGCCTTATTCAGATCAGACTTTTTTTTTCCCACTGCTTTATGGGCTTTTTATTTACTTACTATATGGCAGCTGGCATGTTAAAGTGCCATACTTATTCTACCCACTTATTCATACCATATTGATGGCAATTCACTTTAATCTCACTTGCCCAAGTGGACAGTGAGCTTATTTGTGATAAACAAGTAGATGTCAGATGTGGAACCTATTGAAAAAAGTGATTTTTTACTTGAAACATGTGTTACTGGATTGCTACTTGTTGACATGAAAGTACAGTGTAAGCAGTTGTAAATGACATCCAGTAATGTGCTACAATACTGATGTGAGGGATTGTGAATCAAGGGATTGAAAAGGGGGGCATCAACAGCAGATACAACAAGCATTGGAGAGGTTACCTGGTGTTGTTTGGTGAATGACATGTGCCCTCAGCCAGGCTCATGCATGTACCTGCAGTCCCCACTCAAATTGTTTGTGCAGATCTTTGCAGCATAGTAGGATTAACAATGATAACAGGCACAACAAAGAAAATTGGTTCCATAACTCACTTTACTACAAGTGTGATGTCACAGGTTGTGCCAATTGATGTTAAACTTGCAGTGATCATATATGTGTATAAGCTCATATGTCAGGGTATCCCCCTGGTGTTGCTTGCTGCCAGGATGGTTTTAACATAGCACAAAATTCACCCAAACATGTATGGCTGCATAGGGCACATATTTCATTCTTGGATGGTACAGCATAGCTGGAAAGGCAAGGGTGTTTAGGCATACAGTCATCCACTGCTGTTTGCACCACCACCACTATTTGTACCAATGCACAAAAGCAAGCCAACCTTGCTTGTCTCTTCACTCCAAACATGTCTAGATAATGGATATTGTATATAGCATGCTAAATACTAAGAAACAGTATCATAATTATGTTTGGATCTCAACCAATACAATGTTTTTATGTGAAATTTAGAGTAATTCACTCACTCTGAGACCAGATGAATTTTTATCTTGTTGAGTTATCAACAAACAAATGAAGGTAATGAAAAAGCATATATCTGTGACCTGAACACCAGTTATCACAACTGTGTTGTTGTGCCATGAACATGCCAGTGAAGCATGTTCTACACACCATCTTATCTTTGCGCCACATAAAGATAATGTCCAAAAATGGAATGTAGGGTCCATGTTGATTTTGAAAATTCTGTTCATTGCATTTAGGCAAAAATGGTGGGTCATGCTCATTCAAAGACTAAAAAGAAATGTTTACAGGCTAGCAAGCAAGAAGAGGCTATAGCAGAAGCAGTTGAGATATTACAAGAACAATGCGTTTGATGGTGTGTCAGGTGAAGATGACGGTGGGAGTGCAGTGGATGATTGATACCGGAGATTGTTGGCTAAACGTAATCATGATGTTGATATCCCATTTTTGGCCTGGCGCAAATAGTGGTGAGTGCATGATAAGAGCTCAAACTCGCATTTCACAATCACAACTGCACGACACTCTCGATGCACTTGATTTTTTACAGAGACAATGTTTAGATATATACAATAAATATTACAACTTCTGATCTACTGTAAGTATTGTTGTTGTGAAATATGAGCTCAGACAAATTCGGTGGCGCAAACAGCGGTGGATGACTGTAAATACCACAGACGGAGCGAGTCGCATTATGTCACATCTGCGAGTGAAGTGAACGCCGATTTACTGTACAAGTAAAAGCGATCAAGCATCAGCACAAGGAGACAGCCACAGAAACAGACTGTAATTCATCAGTTCGGCCTTCCATTTTTCACAACGAACGTGTTGCTCATCCTCGAAGCCACGTTGGCGTTCTTCTGGAGTAATGCCAACGCCAGTCAGTATGGAAGCCTTCTTGAGCCTCTGAAATGCATCCGAGCAGAGCCTGCGGGCGTGGAAGGACGTTCCATTTCCCCGAATCTCATAGTGGGGAAGGGTCGTGGGATGGGAAAACGTTGCCTATGTTAACACATTATTTGTTACACCTAATGCTTCTTTTTCGGGCAGGTTAGACGGCCTTGCTTTTGATAACATCTGCGAAACAGCAAGTGGTGGTAGAGTTCAACATCACGGCTGCAGTGATAGGGGCCTTTGATTAGCTGGCTGAAATGGCCGCCCTGCCTTATTTGGTGGATATGACAAGTTCTCGTCACCAGGTACAGTAACTGCAGTTACTGCTTGCTTCGTTTTGTAGATGTAGTTCCATACTTTCCCGGCAGATTCCAAGGCGCAACTTTTGTTGGCGGCATTTCCACGTCGAAATGTAAAATGAATATGATGGCAGTAAGAATCCAGCCCGGCATTGCAGTATTAAATGTTCATTACAAGTTTAGGGAAGGTAAGTACTACTAGTATGCAGTATTATATCACTAGATGGTATAGATATACGTCCAATAAAAATCACATAAATTATATAAATGTTCATTAGTGAAGGGGGCGGAAGATTATAACATACGAAAATTGCGAGACCTCAAACATTATAGGCCTACTCACTCTCTTCGAACTCTACATCCTCGATCAAAGTATAATAACGCTTCGAGAGATGATCGTCATCCACGGGCACCACTTCGCTTCGCTCCCCTATGATGCATGTATGAGTTGTGGGCGCGCCTATCAGGCAACCTACTCACCCGCGGTGCGTGTGGCCAGCGTATAATAATCGTCAACCATGCCTCCTGCCCCTTTATTATCTCTCTCAACAAGGCCTCCTTCGTGATTTAATGTAATGGCAACTTCACCCCTCCTCAGGATGTCGTTCGCTGAAATCCGCTGGTTATTGAGGGCACCTTCACATTCAACTGTGACCAACATACAAACATCAATGCCAGAGGCACGATCCTCTTCACTATGCCTGGCAGATGAGAGACTGCGATCAATCGCTGCAATTCAGCATGAGCATCGACGTTTCGAATGGCAAGAGCAATTCGCATCACTCACCGGCGCCCTGCACCAACGACGTCCACGTCAAGAGGACGAAGAACGCAATCAAAAAGACGTTTGAAAGAGTGAGGTTAAACCGAAGTGACATGATCGCAATGGGGGATGGATGGTGCGATCGAAAAAGCTGACGAGTTACTAAAGGTTCAGTGGACCAACCTCGCGCTTAAATCTCTGCTCGCGCATAGGATTACGGCGAGGCAGAGTCATTTGGTGCGTCCCTGACCTGGTCTATGAACCTCGGAGGCTTGGCATTCGGTGTGTCGGTACCGCAACTACGATTGTTGCGTCTACCGAATCAGCAACCTAGGCGCTATTTTGGTGGTTGATTGTTCGGTTGCCACACCAACAACGTACACTCCTTTTGGTGCTCTGTGCACATCCATTGCGAGCTTCAGCCAGAGACTTTGTAGCTGTGCAAGGCATGCGCCCACAAACCAGAACTGGCAAGGAGGCGTGCATCAAAGGTCTTTCCGGAGACAAAGATGTCGAGCTGGGAGGCAGGGCTGAACTTTGCTGGCAGCGATAGTTGCCAGGTAGAGGCAAAGCAGGACGTAGGCTGTAGCTAGTTGGCGGCTAATTTGACGGAGTAGTGCCTCTTCACTTTCCCACGAGCGTCGGAACTGGTCACTTCCAACGATATCTCAACTTCAATTCACCGTGTATGTTTTGTACATCCTGTTGCTACAGGTTGATGACAACGTCAGTTTCATAATGTTCATAGCACTCTTGGACATCTTTACAGGGCGCTGCTCTTAATAATTAGCAAATGTACGGGGCGGTGCGAACTTTCGGCAGTGATACATGTCGATCGCCATGTGGATTGCACTGACGTGGATGCGGCAGCTCCATGCCGCAGACGGCACAGCAAACAGCACCAGCCACGGCTCACAGCAAGTCGCATCGATGATGTTGCCTACAGGCAGAGCCACGACAGGGACTAGGAACAGTCGTAAAGCGATGCAAACGAGTCAACATGACCACAGATGCATGGAATAACTCGAGTCAAGAGAGCTCACCTAGAGGAACTCGAGACAAGCCCCCTCACACACAAATACTTGGCCACCCTGTCGTGGTATCATGTAAACCATGATGCACTCCCAGTTCCAATCGCTTCATCTATGGAACAACGTTCTGAAGGTACCGGAAAAATGGATGACTGGGACTTCGTGAGGTGTCAAGGATAGGAGCATTTCAATTATAGGGCATATATTTGGAAGGCTTTTAATTAGGCCAACCACTTACACTATACCGTATTTGTCGTAAAGGCGAATGGGTGCGTGAGGCGCCCAGTAGTGCACCTGGTGTGTGAAGTATGAACGGATAACCCAGGGCGCGACACGGCAGACGATACTGTCCCCTTTAGGACGTTCGGCCAGAACCTTGTGGGTCATACTGCCACCGCTGACTTTATGGACTGCAAACCTATTTTCTTTTTCCTTGGAGGGCCCAGGGGACTAGTGCATCCTCGGAACAACCACTAACCAAAGACACCAGATCCCGACGGTGTGGACAAATAGATTGCGAAGCTTGTCGGAGTTGCGAAACTCAGCGACCTTGTTCCTACTCCACGATTGATGTTAACAGCAGGCGACTGTGAAAACCACTCCTTGTTCAGGTTATTCTTAGATGAGGTAGAGCGACCCCCGGGAAGGTTTAGTGTGTTATTCCAACCAGTCCCTATAGTCAATTCGTGAGCAGGACAATCCATTGCCATTCTAGCTTATATGTGCACTGGAACCACTGACCTCAAATTCGTGACCGCAAACAGCATGCAAAGACACACCGCCCATGTTCCATCGACTGGAGGCATGATCAAGGAATGGACATTCTGGACAGGGACGCAATCATTCATGCACTGGTCGCAAGGAACATACAATCCGGTGTCTACCTTGTGAGATTGGATCATCATTCTGTCTTCATCAACGTGACTACCTTGGCATTGCAGATTCGAGCCTGATACATCGAAATCTGAGATATCAATCAATTGAACAGCACAAGATGGAAGGAGGAGATTCGCACACTTCTAATCCCTCGGTCTTCTATGTTTACACCTGGCAATTTCGGTAAGAGGAGGTTGGCCGAACAACGGGTGTAATGGTGCGGTATATCCTTACCTCAAGTTACTTTAGGATGATCGAGTTAACTGTCCCCCAGGCGGTGGTACGCCCCAAACCAGGCAAGTCCGACCTATTGACGTTCAGACCAATCCTAGTGCGAAAAACGAGACACGTGCACTTCAAGGGACATCACTGACTTGCCAGTTGACCCAGAATCCTGTCTCCATGTTCGTCTCGGGACCATTGACCCAGATATTCACAACAGCGATACCTTGAGCATGAAATATTTGCCCTCATCAGAAGATTGGATCATATTGCTAGGGATCAGGCGATTCATCGTCGAGAGCGTGGGCCTAATTTATGCTGGGTATTTGTTGTCTCAATAAAATTGACCTAACTTCTACAACGACCACAAGAGAGTGGCCATGATATTCGAAGGAGCGGAAAATTAGTCGTCACACGGAGCGAAGGGACAACCACTCACCGTCGCAAAATCCGTTGAATTGAGAGGCGATTTCGAGCCCGGTTCATATTATACGACAGCGAAAAGAAGGACCGGTCATCTGTATTTACCAGCAGGGAATGAGAAGAGGCGGACAAAATTAAACTGAAGTCGTGACGACCCGCAGCAAGTATCTGAACACCCGTGCATGGCCTGGGCAGGCTGTCTCGACGCTTCCCCAAGGCGCAAAGCGTCCACTGAGCAAGGGAAAATTCGTCGAGCTGGTTGTTTAAATGAATAACGGTGGGGTGGTGATTTTTTGGAGCGTGGATTCCGTAGATGACAGGGAGAACAATTTTTGAGGCGTTCCGAAGGGGCTGCCGTGTGAACACACAGACCCTCTTCAGTTCCACTCGTCAATCTAACCTCACGCATGCATGAACAAATCAATCTGCATATTGTCCATTTTCACCGACGAGCTTCAGTTCAGTAAGCATTAATACTACTGTAATGTAAGGGGAACTACAAGAAAGACCGGAAAGGAAACTAACAGCTAGGACGGACTATTCACAGATGAGCGAGGGCTCGTTACTATACCAACATCAACGTCAGACTAGGGCTGTTTTCTCGCCAGAGAGCCTACCTGAACCACTGTTTCTGGAGCCATTGTTGTTGATAGTAAGCCCTTGAGTATTCGCGTCCGTACTGTTGACGATGTTGTAATTGAGGTTGAAGTTGTAATAACTGACGCTAGAGGCCGAACCAGGGCTACTAGGTGAGGTGGAAAGACTGCTTCGGGCAGACGATAGCGCCTCAGCTTCGAGCGCTGTTCTTGCAGCTAGATGTAGTAGACGCCTAATCAGCAAATGATTGGACGAGAACTGGTTGCCTTACTCGACGTTTGGCCGTCAGTAGGAGTGGGATCAGCAAAGGGATCTCCAGATGTCACCAGAATAGACGCCGCCTCTTGCACGATGGCGATTGCTTCCTGCGTGACAGGGCCATCCACCTCAATCGCCACACCGGAAATTAGTTCATCCGTTGCGACCGATTCACCTGCCTCTGCCGCTTGAGGAAGCTCATACCCCAATGCGATGGACACGTACCCTCAACTGGAGCGAGATTTGTCGTGGGCGTTGATAAAAGCGTTCTCTTCAACCTGTCGGAAGTAGTCTGGTATTATAGTTAACCTCTTCCGCGTCATTACAAAAAGACACTACCGTTGTTGAACCCCAGAGCTTAATAGTGTTGTCAACAAATTCTTGTTTCGCTCGCTTTATTGAAGCGAATCTAAAGAGCTTGAATATCCATTTGCGCTCTGCTAGCGACTCAAGTTCTTCCTTCTGCTGCATCAAGCTAATGAAGCAAAAAAACCGTCACTACCTAAAGCAAGGTTTACCCATTTACTTACGTGTCATACCGGACTTTTGTTTGCTCGAGAAGGTCATGATGATTTTCATCCAAACTTTTCGATAAAGTACGAATTTTCATCATTTCGTCCAGCGTTGCGCTAAGAAATAGGTTCCCAGTATGTAAGGAATCTTTTGCAACGACCCTGGTAAAGCGGGCTGTTGGGCCATAATCTCCAACTGATCCAAGGTCTGACGTGAGGAGCATCGTTTGAGGGTCGTCGGGTGGCATGATGAAGAGGTTACACTACCTTGAGCGGCACTCTGGTACACCTTTTCATCGTGTGGAAAGTTCCCTCTAACCCCCTCCTCTTGATCCTTCTCACTACTCAAATTACAGCTCCGCGACAACTGCGGTCCACGGGGTCCGATGTGGTTCTATGTTTGGGTATGTTTGTCAGTCCCAGTGCTAATTCCACAGAATAACACCCGTTCACGCTATGCCCACCCGGTCGAAAAAGCAAGCAGTCAAGGAGGCTGAAGCCAGGGGGGCAGAATCACTACGCGCTCAACGCGAGCTCGCAGCTTTCGGCGACGCACCAACTTACAAAGATGTTGGTCAGCTCTCTAAGCCCGAGTTATGGTGGTCCAAACACTACAATTGGTTTAAGGATAATGGGTATACACTTCGACCACGCTATGCCCCAGACTGGGTGCCTTCTTGGCGAGGAACAAAGAAGAGTTGGCTGGTGTGTGAAGACAGCCGTATTGTCCAGGTGCACATTAGACGTGTCGGGCTTTTGTCTGGTGTCACTCATCTATTAAGCATTGTTAGTTTCCTACCAAGATTCTCGATGCTACGCGCATTTCGGATGGTACTTTTGTTACACTCAAGCTAGTGAACACGAAACATCACCCTCACGAAATCAATATCGCGCGATATTTCTCCTCCCACACGCTGGCCACAAGTGCTAATCACTGTGTTCCAGTTTACGATGTATTGCCCGTTCCTGATGACGATGACAAGGTGATTATCGTCATGCCTCTGCTTCGAGACTACACAGAGCCTTCTTTTGGTACTTTTGGGGAGGCGGTTGAATGTATTAGGCAATTATTTGAAGTATGTTTTCGTTCGCTTCTTTCACGCATCGCTGACATTTGGTAGGGTCTCCATTTTATGCATAAGCACCGTGTTGCTCATCGGCAAGTACTGTCACCAGTACATTGGAGTTCGCGTTTTAATTTGGCGTCTCGCAGCGATTGCTCATCCAGAAACATCATGATGGATGCAAGTAGGCTATATATTGATGCATTCCATCCTGCTGCTCCTTTGATGAGACGAGACGTCTCCGGGTTTGCACGACACAAGACTCGAACTGAACGACCTCCGAAATATTTCTTCATCGATTTTGGCCTGTCACGTCGCTATGATGATTCTATCGTCAAACCTATGGAAGTTCCGATCTGGGGAGGTGACAAGGAGGTTCCGGAATTTAGGAATTCCAATGCTCCTTGTGATCCTTTCCCTACCGACGTCTTTTACATCGGTAACACCATCAAAAGGGATTTTGTTGAGGTATGCCGTGTTACCTTACACGTACATTTTACTAAGCCGAACCCAGTCGGAGCTCGGGTTTGATTTCATGCGACCTCTCATAGCTGACATGGTTCAGAAGGATCCTTCAAAACGTCCCACTATGAATGAAGTTGTCGAGCGGTTTGATGCCATCAGGACTGGCCTTAGCAGATGGAAGCTGCGCTCCCGCGTGGTCGACAAAGGAGAGAGTGCATATCATGGTGTTACTCGTGGTACCTCTCACTGGATGCAACAAATCGGGTTCATCACGCGTGGCATTCCGGCTGTACCCACAATCCCATGACGTTTGCAACGTCACGTCGCTCATTTCCATGTAATACCCACTACTACCTATGGCATATTGGTTCGTTTGCTGGGTGGCATGTCCTTTCGAATGGAAGACCGTGGGGGATAGCCCGACGCGGAATAGTGAGAGTCATCCTTTTCATCAACGCTATCGTTCAGCATGACTAACTGCCACTGATTTCCCTCAACTTGGTACTCCCGACAATAAATGGTTGGTTTAACCAGTGTCTAGTATGGGGTCGTACAATAACGTACGTATCAAGGGTCGCAGGGTTGGACGGGTTCCCCGGCGAATACCATAGGTAATTTTTTGTGTAACCGGCCCAGTATTAGTCCTCAACCATCCATCTGCTGATCAAACTCACGCTCCCAGCAAGATCACCTCCTTTTTTCTGCCCTGCGGTGTCAATCTCCGTGAGTTGAGAGTTCACCTCTCGGAAAGCACCACTTACTTGTCTCAATATCCGAAACTAAAGAAGTTGAAGTGTCGGTGCTCTGTTCTGAGACATCGCATTCCGCAGCTGTTCTCATTTAATGGTCATAAGTAGTGTTCCAGCCCTACAGACCGGTGCTCTTACGCGCAGACAGGTTAACCCCGCAGTCCGCTGGCGCAGTAACCCACCTCAAGAAACCGTCTTTCGTCGTCATTAAAAGATGCTCCGGCTTTCAATTATGGCCGGCGTACCCACGTCAACTATGGCAGTACGAGCCTCCTTGGCATCAATGGCTTCATTTCGTCTCGAGTATTGACGTTATGTTAGCATGAGTAGCCACGCGCGTGACTCGCCGGCATCTTGGGCCACCGCTATCCACGTCGAGAAGACGGCCGACGTGACGAAGAAGAGCTTTGAATGGCAGAGCTCAGCGTTAACTACATGGCTGTAAAGATCCGACGGAAGGAAAAAACTAATGGGACTTTCGCA
>JBBPQW010000122.1:0-39844 GCA_038092695.1 Boletus rubropictus | reverse complement strand
ATGTCATTTTGAAAATGTTATATCTCAGTGCCATGGCAGCCAAATCACATAACTAAGGGCTCATTTTCAGGGTAGGAGTTAGGGCTATTAATGACCCTGCAAGGGTCAGAGCTGATATATTTTGGTTTTTTTGCAAATGTCAAGTCTTTCCAAAATGGCCAAACATTGGGACACTTATTTGAGCCACTGTAAGGCCATGGTTGACCATGACCATGAGGGCATCATATCCCTGAACAGGGGGGAGATTGGTAACGAGGTCAACCGAGACTTGTTGGAATGGATGGGTGCAGGTGGATGGGAGAGGGAACAAGGGGGGTACCATAGGGTGAGTGTTGACCTTGTTAGCCTGGTAAACTGCACCCGGAAATGAATCTATGGACAAATGCAGAGAGCCCAGGCCACCAGTAGTCACGTGAGATAAGCTCAGTGGTGTGAAAGATACTGCTGTGGCTGCTGGTGGGGGAGTTGTGGATGGATTGCACAAGTTCCTGGTAAGCAAAGGAGGGGATGTAGAGGCGGCCTTGGAAGTAAAGGTTCCCATTGCAATAGACCCAGTCTTCAGGGCAGGAACGACTGAAGAGGGGCTGCAATTCTTCCATGGTGTGAAGGGCAGACTGGACGAGGGGGTCAGAGGCAGTGGAGACAGTTATCTTTTCGGTGAGTGTGAGGTCAAGGTTGTGGATGAAGACTATGTCAGGGAGGAGGGTGACAGCTTGATTGTCAGAAGATGTATCGACACAGTTGCGGTGGGAGAGGGCATCAGCAGGGCCCATAGAGGTACCAGGAATGGAGGTAAAAACGAGGTCAAAGTCCTGTAAAAATAAATGCCACCTGGCTTGCTGGCGAGAAAGCTTGTGGAGATCTCTAAAATATGCAAGATTCTTATGGTCAGTGACAATAGTAATGGACAACCCAGTGCCCTGTAAGTAATGCTTCCATTTATGGAGAGCATGCAGAACTGCGAGGAGTTCTCAGTCATAGATATTGTAGTTACGCTCTGCAGGGGAGAAGGTTTTAGATAAATACACGCATGGGTGACAATCACCATTGTCATCAGCCTGCATCAACACAGCACCAGAAGCTGTAAGGGAAGTATCAGTCATAACAAAGAATGGTTTATGGAAGTTGGGTAGAATAAAAATGGGGGCCGAAGTGAAAGCAGATTGGAGTCAGCGAAAAGCTGTGTCTTGGGCAGAGGACCACTCCCATGGTTGGTTTTTGTGGGTGAGGATGAGGAGGGGTTGGGCAACAGAGGAGAAATTGGGAATGAACTTCCGGTAAAAATTGCAAAAACCAAGGAATGAACGGACACCTTTCATGTCAGTGGGGGAGGACCAGTTCTTGATTGCTCGTAGTTTAGCAGGGTCCATCTGGGCGCATCCTTTACCGACCACCATGCTGAGGTATTCGACCTCATCTTTGTCAAATTCACATTTTGACAGTTTGAGGCAAAGGTGGTGGTCTTGGAGGTGTTGGAGGATCTGCAAGGTCCATTCGTGGTGGGTGGCAAGGTCGGTGGAGTGGATGAGGAGATCATCCATATAGATTAATAGCCAGCCCTCAGCTATCATGTCACTGAATGTGTCATTCATAAATGCTTGGAATGTCATGGGGAAGTTGCATAGGCCAAAGAACATGACCATTAGCTCAAAGAGTCCTTGGGGGGTGATGAAGGTGGCTTTCCATTGGTCGCCTTCCTTGATGTGAATGTTATTGTAGCCCCAGTGGACATTGAACTTGGTGAAAATGGAAGAACCTTTGAGTTGATCCATGAGGGTGGAAATAAGCAGAAGAGGGTAAGCATTTTTGATGGTATAAGAGTTCAGGTAGCAGTAGTCTTGACATGGCCATACAGAGCCATCCTTTTTTGGAACAAAAAAGAAAGGGGAGGCTTGTGGGGACTTGGAGGGTTGGATGTGTCTGGTCTTCAGGTGTTCCTTGATAAATGCATTACACATGTCAAGTTCCTTGGGGTTGAGGGGGTACACCTTAGCAACTTTCAGGACAAAGGAGGTATGGAGGGTGATGACATGGTTGAATGGGTGAAATGGGGGGAGTTCATTGTGAGTTTGCTCTTCGAAAACGCAAGCAAACTTCTTTGCCCAGTCGGGTAATGTTGCTTTCATCTTTTCTTGTTGTTGGGTGATCTCAGTGGCAATAGTTACCTTTTGTAGCAGTTTCGAAGCCCATGGCATGAAGGGGACTCTAGGGATTTTCTTGGCTTTTCATAGTTTGACTTTGGTGTTGTAGGTGGGGTTAGTGTTGCCGCGGCTTTGGCTTATAGCCGGCTTAAGCTGCAGCTGAGCACATGGTTAGCCGAGCTGGTAACAAGCCGAGCTGCCACACGCATTATGGCTCAGCTTGGCTTGGCTAACTGCGGCTCTGCGGCTTTAAGTCAGCTGACCGAATCCTTCAGCTGAGCATTGGCCAAATATGGTAAGCTTTGGTGTCTCTATTGTACATATGCAACAACACTCTCCCTCAAATGGAGTGTGGTCTACTCTAAAGAAAAAAGAATAAGACAAAAAATGAGTGAACACCTTCTTTAGCATCAAATGCAAAGGTTTCAATCAAGAAAATACTGTATAAAATGAATGATAATCAATGCATCTGATGCATCCCAAAAGTCCTTGTGTGCGAGTGGTGTCCAAATAAGGAAAATCGCGACTCGGCTAAATGCACTCATCCTCTTGCTGCGCATGGCCATTATCGATCACCTCTAACACCGTTAGTATTGCACATTGCGACTCGGCATCGCACCTGCACCACCTACAGCCCACATGCAACATATATGGCCAATCCAATTTGCCTGATTTGACCTCAACATGGCTGTACAACCTGGTAAGTCAGTTTTTTCATATATCTAACTAACACTTTTGTAGTGTGTGGCTTCAACTTGCCATGATGACATGGTCCGTTCAACAACATGATAGGATGTTTGGGATGCCTCCCAGGTGGTGTGGATGACACAGGTACGTGTGCTGCCTTGTGCTCATGCCGTTTGGCTTGACTCGCCCACTTTATAGCTAGTAGTCCTGTATCAACTCGTTTCGAGTCGTGGCACACACCGCTTGCTGTTTCATTCATCTGGCATGATTTCCCATCCAAATGGGTGCCTCACCATCCCTATTGTGGTCCCAATCAACCTCACCATCTCCTCACTCAGCTGACTCGTTCAAATGGCCTCTAGACCCAATGGCTCAATACAGCATGCCCATTTTGACACGGCTGCTGTTGTCTCTGACTCATGGATGCTCCCAGTTGTCTTGGAAACCTTTTCCATTGTATCCGGCACCATTGCCATCACTCTGGCAGTCCACTTCACCCTCAATGTCGTCCAGCACCTCCAGTGCGCCCGCCCTTGTCCTCAACCCCTCACCCATGGTCACGGACATGCGAGCATGCGTGTGTATGCAGACTGTGGTCTGCATACATGTGTGTGCTCACCTCCTCATTTACTTGTCAAGTGGTTCATTGCCATGGATAGATTCTTGCTTTGCGAAAACTTCATCGATACTCGAGCTGAAGCAAAAGACTCCAGTTGAGGTGCTGTGCGACAGATTGCCTTGAGAACTTGCCGCCCTGCTCACCTATGCATGAACACTCTCCTTTTCAGAAGAGCCCAATTACGACTACATGTGATGGATGTTGTCAGCTCTCCATCCCAAGTCATCAAATCTGTCCATGCTCTTGCATGATCTTTGTCTCGATGAACCCGTCCTATGGCCCTTGTCACCACCATTATTTCCTGACGTTGGACCAAAAGGTCCAGACTCCACTGGTGTCCCTCTTCCGTTGTCTATGCAAGAGACAAATACAACCACCCCCTCCAACAATGTGGCTCCCCATACCCCCTGTCATTGCAAACAGCAGTCGATGGCTCGATTGTCATCAGCAGGCCGAACGACCCAAACACCTAAACAAATGTATGTAAATTTTCTAATATCCTCGTCTGCTGTATCTAATACAAGCTGTGGAAGTTTGCAATCCAGCTGCCTGGCTGCTTCTGCTATGCCTAGCATGCTGATCTAGTCCTAGATCATGATGGCGCCCATCCCCACAACTTGCTACTGGGTTTGGCAGGATCTATTTGGGTTGGGAAGTGTTTTTTGATTTTGTCTATTTACTTCTTTGTATGCATACATCGACTATAATCGACTCATGGCTGGCTGCAGCCAGCCAACCACTATATCGGCTGAAAAACGACTTTGTTGGCTAGCCAAACTGAGCTGTGCTGATATGATCAGTCCCAAGTCTGTGCCTGACCTAACTGCCACCTAAGCCGACAGGAACCAAGACTGGTCATGAGTTAGCCGAGTTGCGGCAACACTATGTGGCATCACAGTGGCATTGAGAATTGATAACATGATTTGGATGAGTGATAGCAACAGTGGATACTGATTGAAGAGAGTCGGAATGTGGATATATGTGGGGTGATTCAAGTGAAGTGAAAGCAAAGCAAAGCAGTGAATGTATGCAGGTTGGAGCACCTACTCCAGGTTCCAGAAATGAAACACAGTCCCTGCAACACAGCCATTTGGTCAACAGAAACAAGTTTGCAGCACCTGCAGACGTGGCCTGTCGGTCAACAGTGTGCTCGCACAGCCTGTCATGTGGTTACTGAATTTATGAATACCCTGATAATGCAAGATATGGTCTGTTATGTTGAAAAGTCATATGTCATGGGCACAACTGGTTGACAAGACATGACAAAGCGACAGGTGTTATTCATGATAATGGACAAGGTACAGTAGGTCAAACAACTACAAGATATACTAGGTAGTGCATTAGGTAATCAGTATAGTGAATGATTCTACTCTAACATCTACTGTATGTCGCTGTATGTCGGGGTGAAATATTATGCCTACACTCCTTCCGCGACGTAGCTTGATGGCTAACTTTGGCGCACTTACAGAACGTCTTGTCCCTCTCCAGTCAATGTGGTCAATGACGCCCGTATAAATCGACTATGGGACTCATCAACCCGGCAGTGAGCGAAATCGTATTCTATTGAACACTGCAATATCGCGACGAGGCCTTTCCTTTAGACCCATTCCTGCGTTCGCCGACGCTTTTAACGATATCACCATGAGAGACAACCCAGGATGTGGAACCAACAGACATGATGCCACAATTGGGCTGGGACCCTGTGACTAGTCTCGGTACACCCAACTTCCCCAAGTTGCTTGACGCTCGGCTCGCGGGTGTCAATTTCACGTATTCGCATGGGATAGATGTATTTTCAAGATCAGAAACTCTCAGTCTAGTCAGTAGCACAAAGTGAAATGCGACGTATGTCGTGGTAGGTCCTGTGATATCATTGGTGCGAATCCCAAATATCTTGTGCATGAATGATTCTGACGAGAAATATACAGCTGTCTCCTGTGTTCTGGTATGAGATACGTCAAGACGATGAGCGAGAATGGCGACAACCAGCCCCGAAATGAATAGGAGCCTGAGCGTCACTCACCCACCAAGACCCAACGGTGCAAGGCATCCCCTATGACCGCTTGGGAAGTGCAGCTTGGGCAGCTTCAGCCAAGGAGTGTTCTTGAGCCTCTTCCATAGCCTTTATTTTTGGCCCATTCAGAGGCGTACCCTTGAGAAGAAAAAAGTTGGACGTCACCTGTGCCTCTCTTCGTGCCTTGGTTTCCGCTTCTCTCGACGCGAGTGCCTCAATGCATCATCGGAACTTCAGTCCAATCTGCATACCCCGCGTTAAACAGACAGGCGACACACACACCTCTGCGTACACATGGACGAAGTGGGGAGGAAAAGAAAAGCGAAAGCTCGGCATCAGAAACGGAATCGACGACTGTACCCAGCGGAACGCGGAACGACACACCTTTGCCTTTGGACATGACATGGCCGTGAACGGAGTAGCCTAGGTAGACGCCATATATACTGAGTGCGACAAGTCCGGAGACGAAGGTGCGGTGGAGGACGTCGGGAAGCGTGAGTGGTGTCCGCTTGTGCTTTGGGTGTCTTAGGCCCATGAGGGTGAGCAGGGACATGGATGTTACTGTCTAAAAAATACAAAAGTGGTGAAATGTAAATTGTACGCCACGTGATTTGGTCGTCGATTTACTGAAACTCCCTCGTCACCTGAATCATATCATTTTTCATCTCTCATCACTACTCAATCTATAGAAGACATAAGGCATAATGTAATAATAGATATCTAACACAAGACATCTTGCATCCAGCCAGCCAGGACTGCACATTGAAACACATGGAGTGGTGATATGTGAAGACGGCAACGAAACGAGGTGAAGCAAAACAGGAAGTCAAGATACGAGACAGACAGAGATAAAGTGATAGCGTTACAGTCGCCAATCTCGGAAGAAATCCCAGTCTGTCCGCACGAAATGGATCATGTAGTCCGACACGCTCCCGCCATCGCTGCCGTGGTCGTGCTCGCCTTCCTCACCCTCAACCGCGACTTGCACACCACCCTCGGTATCCCCGCGCGGCTCTGCTACTTCCTCAGCACCAAAGTCGGCTTGATCAGCACCCTCCAGTACGTCTTCTTCCCTCGCCGCGATGACGGCGGCCTGTGCATCCTCAGAATCTTCAAATTCCCCGAGCGCCTTTGTCAATGCGCCGTCATCCTCGAACAACGTCCGCCAGTCGAACTCCCCTTTCTGGATAACAATATCATCCAGCGAACGTTTTTGGTTTGCCTTCATGAGCATCGCTTCCTCTACCGTGTGTGACGATATGAATCGATAGATGTGTACGTCACGAATCTGTCCGATGCGGTGGGCACTAACGTCGTACCAGGTCAACAATGAACCGTGTCCGCACCAAGGACAAAAGTTCTCACCGGTCCTCGCACTGTCTATCCATCTGAGGATTGAAATCGCTGTCATAGAATATGACCGTATCCGCGCCAGTCAAACTAAGGGTCCAAATCAGTATCACATACAAAGCAATATATGAAGCGGAAAGGCGTACTTGATACCGACACCACCAGACCGAGAGGATGAAATAAAACAAAATATCCTCGCATCCGCGTTGAACCGTTCCGTGATGTACTGCCTATCCTCGATCTTCGTCGCACCATCCAGTCTGAGATAGAGGTATCCGTGGAAGTTGAGAAATATCTCAAGAATATCCAACACCCGTGTCATCTGCGTGAAGATCAATATCCGGTGACCCTCTGCCTTTTTTTGCCGCAGTAATTGACTCAGCCGTTGAAGCTTGCCACAGTCATATTGCAACAACGACGGGTCAGGAAACACAATCTGAAGGTTGACGCTGGGTCGGTGCAAGACGTCGTCGAACGTGGACGAACAGGACATGATCGCCTCCTCGCAACCAGTAAGCGCCAGGCATGGAAGATCCATAGTAACAACCGCAGGGGTAGCAAATGCGAACTTGTCAATGACGTCCGACAGTTCCTCCGCGCGTTCCTTGTACGATTTTACCATGACATTCACGGTAGTTACTGTGTCCAAGTACGCGGCCTTCAGATCAATAGCGGACAGTGGCAAGACGGGACGATGGCAGAATTGGGCAGTTCTCAACAGCTCCTGCCCGTATATCGGTGTCCGAGCACACCGTAAACGGTTGATGTAACCTATCTGAGCCCACCGAGAAACTCTCTGCACACGTTGTTGATAACTGCGCCATGCACGATAGCCTGTAATGGTACGCATATCCCTTGACGGTGGCTCCCCAGGCATCTCAGATATGAGTGGTAGTCGATGTGTGGCATCCAAGCGGCGCGTCTCCAGCGCGGACAACAGTGGTACATCTTGCTGGTCGACGAATCGCAACCCAAATAAGTCGAGATTAACCTGCTCCTCGTCCTTCACCCTGAGCAACTCTCGCCGGACAAGTAGTTCCTTGATTTCAAAGTCGGCAGTGGCAGAACGCGTCATAGCAAAAGACGTGACGACGGGTCGGACCTCAAACAGATCGGGATGATTGCACACTTTGCGAAGTTGCATCAGGACGTTGGCAATTTTTTGATATACCCCCGACTCGAGGGCTTCACGGGTGTTTGCACGCAACATGAACTCGTCGTACAGGAAACGTTGCCTCTTGGAGAGTGGACAGAGGACGAGATGCTCGTATTTGCTTGGAAGCTCCCTTTCAACGTCCCGTTTCAGTCGACGGAGAAGATACGGTCGTAGCACGGTGTGTAGTTTCGATACGCGTTGAAGGTTTTCGTCGTCTAACACGGTGCCCATTTCAATCGCTTTTTCCAACGGATCTGGACGACGTAAAATGTAAACACCCCTCCCAACGGGCAAAGAAACAAGAAAACGCACTCGAGAACCATTCCCCAAACTCCTTCAAGTTGGCAAAGTTGGTACCAGACATCAAGAACTGTAAGAGGGCCCACAATTCTGTTAAATTATTTTGCAAAGGCGTTCCTGTGAGGAGCAGCCGCCGAAAGGAGCGAAACATGAGAAGGATATTCCATCGCTGGGACCTAAAATTCTTGATCATATGCGCCTCATCGAGGATCATATAGTACCACATCTTGCGCTTGAAAATGTGCGCGTCCCGACTCGCGAGCGTGTAAGAGGTGATGCAGGCATTGAAGTGGTGCTTATTGTACCATCCCTGTCGTAGCTCCTTCCGACGTTTGATACTCCCGTGATAACTTAGGATCTTGAAGCCGGGGAGAAACTTCTTAAATTCCATCTCCCAGTTCAGCAACACGCTCGTTGGAACGATCTAGATGACCGTTCGTCGTGAGATTTACCAACGAATATGTTCCTAAGTAGCCACCCAACGTACGATGAGATGCGGTCCCCATATCCCCCGATCACAAGCCAGATGTGCAAGCAAAGCAATTGTTTGAATCGTTTTCCTATCCAGGAGAAATCGGTCAGTGGCACGTATCTCCCCTTGTTCTTCAACAAACGTACCCCAGTCCCATCTCGTCCGCCAAGATACCATTCAGATTATTGGAATGTAACGAGGCAAGCCACTCCAACCCACTTTGCTGGTACGGGCGGAGCACCCCGCGGAGAAGTAAAGGCGGCTTGATCTTGTCCCCGGGGGACCAGTCGACAGGTGCAACGGCGAACGGCTTCAAATGCCCTGGGATCCGGGTAGATTCATCACCCTGGACGTCCTCCATCGACACATCTACTCCTGCTTCTGCTTGTTGCACCCGAGAAGAGATGGCATGTTCTGAAACGTGTTCAGGAGCGGGCGGTGGTGGCTGATAATCGTCCTCAGTTTGGGTCTCCTTTGCGTCGACCATGTCATGTTTCGCGTCCAAAGTCGCATGCGTCTCCTCTGATTCAGCAGCCACGATGACATTGACCACCTGCCCGTTGGACACCGCAGCCGAACCGTCACCGTCCTTGACAGAGTCATGATCGATGATGCTCGACGCAGGGGACTGATCGTCTCGCATGGGGAAATCATAAAAGCCCTCCAATGCCGGTGAAGGCGCATCACCCAGCGTCGGCGTACGCGCAATGGAGTCCACATCCGAAGGTACACTCGGCGATGCCACCGCGTCCTTGATCATCGCTGGCTTCTTGGCTAACATCGCGGCGCCCTGGTCTAAGCTAAACTCGGACGGGGAACGCTCTCGCGCTTCCGACTTCACTACCATGTCAAGACCAACTCCAGGCGGAAAAGGGTCGGGCGCAACGTCCTCTATAGGGCGTGTTAGCCCTAGTAACGCATGTGTCGTCTGTTCATCATCATCCTCGTCACTGCTATCTTCGTCTTCCTCATCCTGTCCTCCATTGTCCTCATCCTCATCGGTATCGGGTTCGTGATCGCGATCGGCATCCTCTAGCACCCCTAGACCACCAAACTCCTCCATACTCCCCACACCAGACTCGTCGTGTTCATTCTCCTTGCCATCATCCTCTACCTCACCTTCGCTCATCTCTGCCGATTCCTGGTCCCAGTCCAACGCTGACGCGCTGCTCGAGCGGCTCCTCGACCGTGATTGATCGCCTCTAGAAAGATCGACCTGCTGTGTCTCCAATATCTGCCCCGACTGGTCCAAAATCGCATCGAGATGTTCATGGCCCCGACGCATCTCCTCTGCTGCTGCCCGTTGCCGCTCTTGTTCTCGTACATACTACCAAAACGAAAACACAGAAAAACACCATCAGCACTCGGCTCCGAACAGAGGTAACAATCCCAACTGAAATGAAAAACAACAAAACTCACAAAGATAGCCTTCTTCCACTCTGCCACCACCATCTTGACCGTCGCCTTCGCTAGCGCTCTCACCCGCTTCTCCTCCTGCACTCTGACCCTGTCTTCTCTTACCACCGATTGATCCCAATACGCCTGTATGCGATTTGCCACCTGCGCAGCTACTTGCCGTCCCCGAACGAGGAAACTACCACCCCCTCCACTATGCCACCCCCTATGCACGATTGTCTCGACAATATGCTCCCACACGTCCTTTGACCGCCTTGGGTCCCGTACATTCGCGTTCGCTGTGATCGCAGGCACAGGTACAGGTGTTGCCTTCCCAGGCACCAACCCCTTGAGCGACTCGCCGTACAAAAAGGGAAGAAACCGCCCCTGTCTGTGCAACCTCTCGACCTTCTCTCGCAACACTGCCTCGTTCTGTGCAAGCATCTCAAGAGTCTCGATTTTCTGCTCTTGCTCGTCTAGTGAGATGTATGAGGATAGAAAATCAGTGAGGTTCGAGGCGAATTTCGGAGGCGGTGGTTTTTGGCGTGGATTCGTGTAGGACGGAGGAGGCTTGCGGACGATCAGCCGAACGCGTCTGATAGAAGACGTACGAGAAATAGATGGCGGCTCGTTAGGAACTTGCGAGAGTGTGCTTTTGGAAGAATTCTTTGCGAGGTGCGGTTCGGGGGGTTTGCTCGGCTCTTCCATACGTCCCGACCGACACGCATGTATGACACTACCCGCACTCTCCTGCGACCCAACACCAGACTTGCGTCTCTTCTTTGGAATAGGCGATAAAGACGGCGACGATTCCAGAGTACTCGCGCGCTTGTATGTTCGAGACGCTGAGATGGACGGTGGCTCGGGGTCCGGTTGATTCACCTCAAGGACTCGTGGTCGAGGGCGAGTCTTGGCCGGCCCGTTCAGTGCGGATGGTATGCTTACGCTCGTATCGTACATAGGTGGGCCGACTGCCTTTTGCTTTCCTTTAGCTTTCGACGATAGGAAGTTGGGCGGCTGTGATTCGGGTGGTGGCACGCGACGCGCATCCATCTTTGTTGAGGCTCCAGGACCATTCTTGATAGGAGATGATAGTGTCAGATCGAGGACACGTTGGGTGTGTGCGCGGCGTGTAGACCGCGATGGGCCCGCGGCAGCAGCGGCACGCTCTAGAAGATCATATTTCGCTTTATACTAGGGAATAGATGTGCATTGAACCCACGACCAAACACGACCACTAACGTCACATACCTCCTGAAACACCTTTGAATCGTCTTTCTTTGCTACCTACATTCACGCGTGAGCCCAACCGACCAAATGCCTATGCAAGACCCTACCCTGGGATCGTACTCGAGCAACGTCACAAATTGTTCAAGATGAAACACCTCGCGGACCTGCGTTCACCGTCGCAAAAACATAAACATAAATATCCCAGCCTGTCATACACACAAAAAGGGCATGACACGTACCATGTCATCATGTCTACCCAAGACGCTATCCAGTTCGGCCTGCCTCTCAACGAGCATCCGTAGACGCTCGCGCTCGACTTGCTCATCGGACACGTTAGCATCACGGGACTGGGCCACATTCACGCTTCTTTCAGTCGTGCGTGTAGCCCTTGTGGGCTTCTTCACCATACCGCGGAATCCCTCTAATCAACGTCACCACGACGATGACACACGGCCAGGGATACCACACACCAGAAATGTCGTTCTCCTTTCAAGTCCTTCTCTTCAACCCACACGCCCAAACACCCGGTCTTCGAGAGCAACAAGGGAAAAAAGGGTGAAGTACAACCAAGCTCCTCCAAGTCCAGAAAAAAAGGCGATCTCTACGGATCCCTAACGGTTTTGCAAGATTTCAAGGCGAGCAGCGAGTGTCGTCGTCGTCGTCGTCAAATGTCGCAAGGAGATGTGCAGCTCCAGGATGGCGTCCGTCGCTGTGGGTGAACTGCGTGCGGCGCTGTCTCCCTCGCCCATATTTTTGCGACATGATGTTTCTTGTTTGTCCCGGACAAACAGACGTCCTATGTGCCAGTGAAATGTTTTTCGACATGGATTGACAACGAACAGTACAGACAAACAACAGAACAAGTAGGACAAAAGCAACAGGAAAGAAAACTGATGGCGCCTTCGAGGTACAAAGATTACGACAAAGTATTCATGATGTTCATAATGTCGACAGGGGGGTTGCGGGTATATGCCAAAACTGAAAAGGACAACAGTTCATCCACCGAAATCAACGAGTGCCATGCACGGATGTATATTCAAAGTTGGGGAAACAACTCCCCCAGGGATCCGGTGCAGGTCGGCCGTACATTGCCGACGCATTGTCCTCTGGATACTTCTCGAATCTGTACGAGAGACTTACAGTAAACGATACGTGCCAATTAGACAATACTCACGCGCTCGCATCTCCGTCCCCGCTGATCTTGGGCAAGTATGGTGCAGAGATCTCCCTGTTCCTCAGCTTGACCCAATCAACTTCGGAAAACCATGGGTGTGCGAATACATCTCCGGCGCCGTGCCGCAAGTTGCCGTATCGTCGTGATGGGTCACCCTCCATGAGCTTAAGAATGAGGTCAGTGACATTGTTCTGAAAGGGGGGCCACCGAATAAACGTCGGCCCGCGCGAGATTTTTTCGTACAAGGACACAGTATTCTGATCCGGATGGTGATATGGAGGGAGGCCAGAGAGCATTTCAAATATGAGCACCCCAAGGGCGTACCAATCTACACTCTTGTTATACCTTTGTTGCCCGACAATCTAGATTCATGCCAAGTTACTATGCAAACGAACAACTGTAGAGGCGACATACTTCTGGAGCAAGGTAATCAGGCGTTCCGCACAACGTCCACGTTACGGACGAACAACGCTTCGAGAAGCCGAAATCGGCTATTTTGATATGACCGTCGTGGTTGAGTAAGATGTTCTCAGGTTTGAGGTCGCGGTAGATGATATCGAGGGAATGTAAGTGATTGAGGGCGAGGGCCACTTCCGCCGCATAAAATTTCGCTACCGGGTCAGGGAACCTCTGACGAACACGCGTCAGCCAAAGTGAAGGGGAAATAAAGTGGGACGGACATTCGACCTCCTCAAGAGGGTAAACAGTTCCCCTCCAGGCACATAATCCATGACCATGTACAAATTAGAGTCATCTTGAAATGCACCCCAGAGGTTGATGATGAAAGGATGCTGGATAGCCTCTAGAATCGTCTTTTCATTGTTGGTATGTTCAACTTGCTTTGTCTTGACAATTTTGTCTTTGCTCAAAACTTTGATTGCATAAAAACGGAGGTTATGCTTGCTTCGCACTGCACGGACGAACGACAGGGAGCAGAGAGTGAGTTGAAAGACAAAAAGTAGTGCATGAAACAAGGGAAACCGAAAGCGGAGCGACGCCAAACTTTTTTCTCCTTAGAATAAAGAACTGACCTAAATGTACTCGACCAAAGCTTCCGGTACCCAAGGTCCTTTGTATGATGAAGTCGGCAAGCCTGTAGCTAGCCCTCGGGCGAGAGGTAACTCTCGGCAGCGGAATGAGAGGCTCGTCGACGTCTGGAATGCTACACTCCGTCGAAGACGTCCTGGTAGTGGATATAGAGCCTCTGTGGTATTCTGAGAGGATGCGGAGGGTAGGAGACACCGCGGCTAGGATATTAGACTGTTTAGAAAGACGGGCAACGGGGTGGGGACCAACGGTAACGCTGCTGTCAGCCATGGTAGCAGAGGACAAAGGAGGGGTGCGTCTGCTGTCGACGTCAGGAGTGGATGTAAGTCCATTAATCTGCTCCCGTTCCATTGTCCACCTCGATCGGCGACATCCGGTTTCCGGTCCCGAGTGACGGCAACCTTTGTATATATTCATGGGAACGTCTATAGACGTAGAAACATACATGATCATAGAAACATACAGCACAGTAGGTACTGGGCATGGACAGCGTGTGTCATGGAAACAATCATGATTCGATCCCTGGAAAAGGTCAGCATCGCGCTGCTTCTATAAAGAGAGGGCTTACTCGGGTCCCAACCCAGCCATACAAGCTGACCACTGTCATACTTTTTCATAAATGCACAGATTATGTTCTCGACTTCTTGAAACTTTTCAGCAAACTCGTCCGCCGTCCTGGGCGGTTGCTCATCGGTGATTGCATCGGGGTGAAGGCTATCTCTGATTGTTGCTGCCAATATCGTGTTCGAATCCCACCAAGATGGTTCCCCATCGATGCGTAACAATGCGCTGGGGTCGGATGTTGCAACGGGAGATGGTTTGTCGCGTCTCAGAGGCTAAAGACCTATTATTTAGGGAGTTATCGGAACTTATCACTGAATTGACATACCAGTTGTTCTTGGCTTGAGAATGGTGTTAACCCCTGGGGCTCATTTGGGTGCGTTTCAGGTCCCACAGGTCCTGGCTGCAATGAAGGGGTACTCGATGACAACACAGGCAATAGGGATTTCCGGGCTTCTTCGACCTTGACAGTTATCGTTGGCAATGATGGCGCCCTTATTTGGGGAGATATTGATGGAGAAATTGACTTTGCCGGAGTTGGTAAGTGGGGACATGGGAACTCGGACGTGGTGGGAGAGATGACGCTCGTATCAGGTGAGTCGGGGGAGGCGCCGACATCGTTTGCTTTTGCTTTTTCTTGCTGGTACTGGATCCAAGCCGCTACCTCTGCTCTATCTGCATTAATACGGTCTGCCCAAAATGTGACGATGCCTTCCAAGGGGTCGGCTCGTTTCCTATATAGCACCCGGAGTTGCTGGAGGTGTACTGGGGTTAGCTTGGGAAAAACTGCCAACAAAGGCGTCAAACGAGTGTGGGAGTATGCGCGTAGGTGGACTTACGAATGGTCTCATCGTCGAGTAAGACAGGGGCATGTAGGTCCCCTGTAAATGCGGGATGATAAGATGGGGAAAAAGATCTAGAAAGATACGGACGGGATACTTTGCGATTGCGCGCAAACCAACTTGAGAGCTTTTCGAGGGTGTATGCTTCGTTGCCAGGGATAGCATGGAGACGGGCAAGAATGACCTTTTTTTCGGTTATATGCGGGTAGGCACTGACTGTACGGACATAATCTGATGATCACTAGATGAGCAGTGTGGGAAGGGAGAGTTGAAGAGACATGCTTGACAAGAAAGCAACGCCCTCCTTCGTGAGCCTCACTCTTGGGCGGGTGGTGAAAGACTCGACCATATTTTCGCTTGACATGGGCGTAGCAGCAGAGCAAGGCAGACCAGAATAAAACCAAGGGATAATTTCTCAAGTTAAGTATAGCACGTGACCGACGAACCCATTTGAATTCGTCATGGAATTATAAACGCATGGACTGTGCACGAGCCCTTTGATGCGGTCTTGTGACTGCCTTGTCCCATGCATTCCGCATTGGACCCACCTCGTTCTTTAGCTTATTCTCTACCACCATGTCCTCCATCTCCCGCATCAGCACCTCCATTCGGAACTCGTCCACTCCACTCGGCGGACTCGCCATCCGTACGGGAGACAAACCAGGCCCGGCCTCGCCGTGAGTCGCGTGCAACTCGGTGTTCAGCATGAGCCATACTGCTATCTATCAGCTGGGTCGACACGACAAGTACGCATATACTCACGTTCTTGCTCGACGCCCTTGGTCAGCTCCCCAATTCTTCCCCCCATCGCTCTCACCACTCCCCCATCCATCTCCATGTCGACTCCCATCATGTCAGCAAATAAAATAGGTGCCACCCTCGATACCGCAATCGATAGGAACAGAAACACCTGATGCAGAAACAGAATGTGCTGATACGCTACGCGCTGTGGGAACAAGCTCTCCAATAGTATCCACTGCGGTGGTACCTGGTCAACAAAACCGTATCCAGAAACCCCAGAAGGTGCTGATGGAGTGACGATCAAATGCAGCTCAAGTGCGAAAATCCCTACAAACAGCAGGTACCGCCACTGTATACCGCTATCAGATCGGTCCGGCCCATCTTTGAATGAACGGATACACACAGCTGCAACCGGGTTCTGCTTGCCCACCATGGAGAACAGGAAAAGTATTATGCCAGTGATAATATGGCGTGGTAACGAAGTCAGCAGGCCCCGTCTCAGGTAATCCTTCATTGTTATACAGTCCTGCCAGTGCAGCACATCCGGTCCAAACCTTTGAATACAACATCTTTCAGTTCACAATACGCATGGCCTCGCGACCTGCTTACCTATCGTATGCAAATCGAATGACTGGGTCTTTAAGTGCCTCAAATGCATCCCGTACATCAATGAAAAGTGCCTCTCCGCCCGGTCCTACCCGATCTGGATGGTTCTTCCTCGCAAACGCCCTAAAACCAGCCTTGAGTGCACTCTCATCCGAACGTGCGTCGACCTCAAGGAGTTCATAAAAGTTCTTTGGAAGGCCACTCGAGGTGTCGATAAAGTTATATGTAAGATAACAGAGCACAACAGCAGCATAAGTGAACCGATAGTGGCGAATATAAACAGGTGATCGCGGAAGCGGGGGGGATATTTTGAATATTCTCTGCAACAGTTGGTGGATCATAGAGAGCACTTGACGAGTTGCAAAATCTGGGAGGTAAGTCCAGCACGCGAATTGAAAAAGGATACCAGACATCTGCCAAATGAAACCCAGTCAGCATTGCATACGTGTACAACAAGAAGACTTGAAAAGCTCAGAGCTGCATGAGGGATGTGATCTCATATCCTCAACCGAAATGGTCCAACTAAAACCCAAGTCGATGCCACCCATGCCCCTGCATATATACGCACGTAACCACGCGCCCAAAACGCGGTGTTGTCTTGCGTGGACGCTATGAGCGCGCGCCGCCATCCATTCCGGGTAGCATATTGTAGCGTTTGTAAAAGAAACCACGTCTAGTGACCGCCCGCGGCAGGAAGGATCTAGCCTGCGTGGGCTCGGCTTGTAAACGCGTAAAAATGATGGCTCTGCCTTTGCCAGCGTGCCCTTGTGCTCAAAACCACGCTAGTCAACTGAGAGTCGTGCATGTCGGTCTGGCCTTAACAACGCCACAGCGTGATCTTAACTGTGCATCGGGCATCAGACACTTTGAATGGGTTCATGGGCAGCGTGAGCATAGAGGACCGCCGGGAGATCGACCCTTTTACTAGAACATCGTCGCAAGCAGCGTAGAACGGTTGGACTCACCATGGATGTGGAGGAGAGAAAGAAGCGTGGGAGACCATTACATTATCAGGTCTTGATTTGAATGCATACTGAGCAGCGGACACGTCGCTTCGTACAGACCAGCCGCTTTCTCTACAAAACTTACTGTTCATTTTTCCTCGTCTTGAACGTTTCCTGCAGGCTCAGTTATGAATATTTTTCGATTGTTGGGTCCGTGTACACTCAGTGGCCTTGCCAACTTGCTAACTTGCCCTGACAGGGGATTTGGCCCACCTAGCGTCGATATTCATCCTTGTGCACAAAATACAGGCAACCAGATCGTGCCGCGGTATGTCTCTTGATGTGCGCGTGCGTGAAAACAGGAACTGACACTATCTATACAGGCATTTCGTTCAAGACACAGGCCCTCTACGTGGTCGTCTTCCTCACACGCTACATTGACCTCTTGTTACGCTGGATCTCGCTGTACAACTTTGTTATGAAGATCTTCTTCATCGCTAGCAGCTGCTACATCCTCTATCTCATGAAATTTCGCTTCCGGTTAGTCATGCAGCGTTCCTGTGTGACATGCATGTTGACATCATGCTGTAGGCCTACCCATGACCCGTCCATTGACACGTTCAAGATCGAGTATCTGCTTGGACCCTGTGTTTTCCTTGCCCTCGTATTCAATTACCGCTTTGTCCCGGCAGAGATACTCTGGGCCTTTTCTATATATCTCGAGTCGGTTGCTATTTTCCCGCAGCTGTTTATGCTCCAGCGAACAGGCGAGGCAGAGACGATCACGACCCATTATCTTGCTGCGTTGGGCATCTACAGAGCACTGTACATTCCCAACTGGATATACAGGTATGTGGCATCGCGAAGGCACGTGAAAGTGGTGCTTAATACCATGCGTCTTGGGTGTTGCAGATACTTTGCAGAAGATGTGATGGATCCCATATCTGTGGTAGCTGGGCTGGTGCAGACGGGGCTGTACCTCGACTTTTTTTACGTTTATGTCACAAAGTGCGTCTCCCACTGTCTTCCTCGATCTGTAACTCATGGCGTGTTCTTCGTATGCATCTTGACGGTGCAGAGTATTGCAGGGACAGAAGTTCGAGCTACCAGCATGAGTGTAGTTTTGCACATACACATTACAGTTTCGCCAGATCCTGCTGTCGTTATAATACTCAACGCTGCCACTGCAAGACTAGGCGAGTTGGCATATACCGATTAGTTTGGCGAGCTTTTCGTTAAATAGTATGATTCCTGGAAGTCGTGTGAAGCATGTGGGAAACCGAGCCCTCCGACTCGACGACACTGCTACACTTCATCAATTCTCTCGGCCCACCCATCCTTGGCCAGTCCGTCCGCTCGCGCAACTTTGATTCTGAACCATCAACAACGCTCACACTCGCTCTTTCCAATCCACGATCTTGAAACAAAAAGACCCACTGCTAGTACTCTACATGCTGTCGGCGATTCGATGCCTTGCTGCGCTTTGTCTTTTTCTCCTTCTGAGCACGCTTCCCTGTGTGTATGCCACTGCGGACACCAAGGTGGCGGACCGGACTATCGAGCGGGTGAGCTCTCTCTCTCTCTCGAGCAGTTGTGCCTGGGTTCCGATTCCTTGAACGTACGCTCATGTATCGTACTCTTTGCAGACCGTCCAATTACGCACGCACTCGATACACCCACCGTACATTGACGAAGACCTACAAAACCGGTATGTGTGCACGCAGTGAGAGGTTTGTTGAAGACTGCGTATTGAGTCTGTCGTCCGTAGGTGGTGGGACTTTGGCGCAGATACTTATGTCGTACGTGGTCCTGGGCTTTTATGTGAGGAGGTCATCCTGACATGTCTGCTTTGATGATTTACCGTGATAGAACACCAACAAACATATCCGTCTCACGAGGGCTGTTCCGTCTCAAATGGTATGCACCGGCGTCTTGGGTTGTCAATAGACTGACGGATTACCGGCGACGTCACTTAGGGATGGCTATGGTCCCGTCTCCCGCTGAGCCCGACCAACTATGTCATTGAGATCGAATTCAAGGTTCACGTTCCTTTTTCCCTTGTTGGTTCTTCATGTCGACTTATCCATCCGCACAGATCTCTGGCGCGTCAACCCATCTATATGGCGACGGGATGGCCATTTGGCTCACGGCTGATCGGGCGCAACCTGGGCCCGTCTTTGGGAGTAACGGTCCGTCCGCGCGTATTTTTACAAAAATGACCGTTTCATTTCCGCTCTACCCACCTCTGCAGACATGTTTGAGGGTCTCGGTCTGTTCATAGACACGTGAGCACTTACCTTCTCGCAAGTACATTTGACTTTATTGTTGACACCTGGCCATACCAGTTATGCCAATTCACGACATTCATTCGGGTTCCCTCGTATCGTGGGCATGCTTGGCGATGGAAAGACGGCCTATGATCACGAGCATGATGGCGACGCGAACAGTATTGGCTCGTGCTCGGTACGAATATCTTTTTGTCATCTCTCGGGCAGCCGGTCCTAACCATATTGAATGGATGGACAGGCGATGGTCCGGCGTACGAACGCGGTTACTAAGTTGAGACTTACATATGTAAAAAACTCGTACCTCGACGTAAGTCACATACATTGATCGCATGCAACAGCACACTCACTTGACGTTAGGTCAAAGTTCACTATAAAGCCTGTACGTACATACGGTTCATAGAGCGTTGGAGCGTTGGTCGCCTCATGCTGTCTTACAGGGGATGACTGGTCAGATTGCTTCCGCGTAGATGGGATCAGTCTGCCCGCATCGCCCTTCTTGGGCGTGTCTGCCCTGACTGGCCAAGTATTCGACACACACGAGTAAGTACATCATTGTCGTCCCCTCGGCCAACAATCCCACTCACCCTCCTCGCCCTCCTCCATCCTGCCTCAGCGTGATCTCGATCACCACCCACTCCGCCATACTCTCCTCCAAAGACGCGCCGCTCAACAAACTCTCGAGTAGTAGTGACCTTTTTGGAGGCCGTCGCACCGGAGGCGGCCGTCAATCTTCTTCCTGGCTTACCTTTTTCGTCAAACTCCTCTTTCTCGTTGGCGTGGTCGCCGGTGCGGCGTATGGCTACAGGATGTACAAGCTCCGCAGTCGACACGGTGGGTTCTCGTTAGCGGGGCCATTCAGCGGGCTCGGGATGGACCCTGGGGATCGGTCGTATGGGTCACGGAGGCGGTTCTAGAGCGGTGCGGAAAATCCGATCCTTTTGTTTTCTTTTAATATACATCACATCCGCCCTGGTGGGTTTGAGAATTTTTATTGCGGTCCGGTGTGCGCACGTCGGTGTACTACGTGCGTCGGTTACAAAGATTGGCCAGCGTCGATCGTATAAGGTAGTATAGTGTCGGTGTATTGCTGGGCGAGACCTCAACGAAAGAAGAAAAAGAGAGACCGAAGAGGGGCAACGTGGCTTCTACCAGTATGTGTGTTAGATAAACGAGCGAACAATGAGTGAGATATGCAAGACACATCGAGAGGACGGACAATTGACTGCAGAGTGGGAGTAGGGGATGGGGAAGGTATGTGCGTACGTTCGAACAAACTAGGCGTTCGATAACAAGGGTACTACAACTAACTACTGGTAACTACAGATGGGGCTGCGGCCCGGACTGAATGGCTGAAAAGGTGTACTGTTACTACTAAGTGAAAGAAAAAAAAAAGCTAAAAATGGGAAGAGGCAGACAACCGAGGTCCAATCAATGGTCGACACAAAATGGCAGAAGGCACAGGTGGTAACAGGGAGAGTATGCTGAGTACAGGGGGTCGTTCGGTCGTAGGGGACATTGGATGATGCACGTAGCTTATGATAGAATCGTGAAGATATTATCAGGGGAAGGTGATGGAAACCCGATTATACCCCATATCGCGTCGCGAGTCTGTCTTGGATGGCTGGGGGAAAGACGGCTACTTGAGTTTGCCACCCAGTAACGTCATGGTTCCGGAATCCAGTCAAGATTCGTTGGAACATTGCGTTGAGCTCCGGAGAGGGATTGTTCCACCGGACGATGGCGTTACAGAACCACAATAGACTCTACGGACATGAACGGTCAGCCTTGGACTACAGGTGGAGTGCCTACAAGTATGACTGACCTTGGCGATACCAGCAGGGTTCGTCTGCACAAGGGTACATAGACCACGGAATGCGGAATCCTTCTCTTCGTTATCACGGATCTCGTACAACGCCTGGCACCACGCTTGGGCGAACTCCGGCAGATGGGGCGCAACAAGAACCGGATGCGTGAGGCCAATCCGGCCAATCGATACAGCTGCATTTTCGTGGAGACTACGCGGTGCCTTTGGGTGCAGCAAGATTGGAATGAGACGGGCGATCAAGGGGTTGACCCATTGTTGGAACTCAGGATCATCTACAGAAGCGTGAGTAAATAGGAGATACCCCATGAAAAACCTTACCTCGTCCGTAGCGTAGTGCAACTTCACCAACGGACCATGCAGCATTGTTGCAAGCGCTGACAAACTCCACTTTCGGCTCAGGATCGAGCTGTTGGATGAGCTCTATCATAATCGCGGGAAGGTGGGGCCGCAGAAGGATGAAGCATCCCATCGCCAAATCGCCAACAAGTGCATAGGCCGACTGACGCACAGGTGCTTGTGGGTGCTTCAGGCAAACAGTGAGCAGTGTAAGAAGATTGGGTTGCGTATGTGAGATGATGGACTCCAGAGTAACACCCAAACCCTGCGCTAGACCTGATAGGAGATCTAGCGATACGACAAGGAAAGATTTGTCGGGCTCGTCCAAATCTGGATTTTGCTGGTACGCTTGGTACTGAAGGAGGGATTTGTGGACGATATTGACACACCGCTGAAAAACGAGAGGTGCATATGGCGTGAATCCAGGTCCCATAGCGATTGCAACCGAGGAAAGACACTGCGGGAGGTGCGTAAGTATCAACTATATTCGATTATATTCGATTTATGGAGGTATTACCTCGAGCAAGGGAATCAAATCATCATCATCATCTTGCAGTTTATTCCATCTGGCAGTGAGCGGGGGCATCAATATCTCAACATACTGGGGACTTGACAATGCACGTCCCACAGCGTCTGCGAGGGTGCCGATTGCATCGTACAGGATAAGCATGTTCTTGTGTTGGTACTTTTGGAACGCGAAGACCAGGTTACGTAGAACTGGCTCGAGATAAGGAGAAAGTTCCGCGCCGGCATCCTCTTCAAGCGTCGCAAACGCGCTGCAACCAGCCTCTTGTACCCGTTTATTGTCATCCAAAACCATCCGAAGAAGCTGATCAAGGCATGAGCTAAAAAAGAACAGCTCGTATATCTCGCACGTACACCTTCCATTGTAGGAATAAAGTATTGACTCTTATGTTCTTCCGATATTGGTTGTGTGCACCAGCTTGCATAACGGCCGAGCGTCCAACATGTAATTGAACGAACAAGGGGCTACGGAAGCTGAACATCAGGAGTAATTCGTGTTTATGTGTCGCATAGCGCACCTTGGGATCGTTCAATGTGTTGAGCAAGTAAGGTATGAGGACCTTCAAATGTTCCTCGATGAAATCAATACAGCCTTGTTATCTCATTAGCATTGGACTGACCAGGGACGTTAAGCCAAGCGCACCTTCAGCCATAGCCCCTAGTGCTAATATCGCACTCTCTCTTTGCAGCCATTCTGTACTCCATAGCTTGTCTTTCAGGGGAGAAAGAAGGACGTTCATCAGGTCGGCACCAAACCTGACAGCCAATACATCCAGGGCAGCAGCCGCACATTTCCGAAGGTTCCATTCCGTGGACATTTCATCAGCAAAGTCGTCGTCATCCAGGTCGTAGTCGTCCTCATCGTCGTCTATCGTTTCCTGGCTATACGCATTGCGCTTGGCCGTGTCTTCGGCGGTCTCCGTCCCCTCTCGCTCGAGCCCATGGGATTTAGAACCATAATGACGTGGTTTTATGTCGGTCTCCTTGTCGGGGACGGTGGTATCTTCAGTGTCGCCCTCGAGCCAGAGTAGATCGTCTTCGCCGTAAACCATGCAATCGAGGAGCACAGGAGCTACACGGCCGAGGAGGGGATGCAAGTACGGTGCAAGATCAGGGTCCTCGGCGAAAGTCAACCAGAATTCACAAGCCTCCAAGGCGACACTCTCGTTTTTGTCCTTTGTCGAGTACAACATGTACTCTGCAACGTTCGCCATCTCCGGCATGAGCTTCTCGGGCCGAGCAGCAAGGAGAAGCACGAGAGCTTGGCAAACATGGCGGCGGACTGAGGGGTCTTCATCCGATGCGCGCTTGAACAAACACGCAATGAATGTGTCGATGTGCGCAAAAAGCGATTGCGAGTTGATCGGCACAAAATAAGATAAGCAAGCGACAGCATGGGAGCGCATTTTAGGTGATGGGTGTTCTGATAGCATGAGGAACTTTGGAATCATGAAGTCAAGAGGTCGGGTTCCATTAATTTCAATGTCCAATTTTCGCGGGAAATCCTCGCAAGCTTTTTCAAAAACACTGAAAGCGGCCTACGCTCAGAATTCAGTACATGATTTCAACAGTGTCAGGAGGCGAACAAAGAGACGGCAGCAAACCGAGAGGCCCTGCGGCGACTCGGGTGATGAAACTCCGTAACTGGGCATCACAAAGAGGCATATCACGGCACTCCGAGCAAAACGTACGTGCCGTCAATCTGCCAGATAGGGCGTTATACTGCCCCGAACAAACGACACAGCGCCTAATATACTTGGCGCATAGCATCATGATATGCTATATTTCGCAAGATTACAGCGCGGACGAGGGCAGCACGCCTTTCAAGTACTTGTTAGCTCACCTCTTGACGATTTGGATCATCCAACATAGCAACGAGTTGCTCGAGACAATCGGGCCAATTTTTGGGTTCCAAGACTCCTAGGAATGCGACGATGTCTTGACCAGCAGCGGTCCGGACCAAAGCAGAAGGGTCGCTGAAAGCAGAAAGGACGGCGACTTTGGCATATTCTGCCACATCAGGGGAGGCATTGAGGATCAGATAGGCATTATTCTTGAGGAGGTAACCAGCAATGGTCCGAATCTGGTCCTCCTCCTGCGGCAAGGCAGCCAAGATATGGGCCAGATATGCTATGTAGTCTGGTACACGCGTGAAGCTGTTTAGTTTCTATGTAAATCGAGGTGAACACGACAAGATCGGGATAAAGAGGAGCGTTACTCGTACATGAGTGATGGCTCTCTGAACTTTGTTTTGGGTGTCGGTAGAATCGCGTATCGTCTGAAGAATTTCCTGCAATCCCGCAGGCTGAGGACTCCAAGATGCCATCGTACACAAACTGAGACGCGTCAGAGGAAGAAATGTTGAGTAAACGCGCCAGATGAAAGAAAGAGAGAACGGTCGACTTCTTTCAGCCCAAGCCTGAGCTCGCTCCCTCTGTGTACCGATGTTTATCGTCCGTGAGAATTGCATATCTCAGCATCTGTCACAATGTCACACACTAGTAATTCTCCATTCCCTTGTTGCAGTGCCCATAAGGGTAGACTAATATTCAGGGCAAACACCAACTACGTCCCCACACCCATCTGTCCCAAGCGGACGACGACGCCCTCATAATGGAACCGCTACAGGCAGATCATGGACTGATATTACTTATGTATAGCGTGGGAGCGGATCAAAAGCTAAAGCTCGGAGCCTCTCGGCGTGCTCCATCTCGTATGCACATCTGGTCCAACAGCTCCGAGTTGCTCCCAAATGACGACGTTCTCGCGTGTTGTAACGGCGACATTCCTTTACACTGATCCTACGCGCACCCGTGGTTTCAAGTGAGTACACATACCAGTTACCTAAACAAACCCCACTACGCTAAATGGAGAAACCACATCTCTTTCATTCGGTATAATGATCATCTGAGGGTGACACATTGATCTTCTCGATGATCGTCCTCACCCTCTCATACACAGCGAACACAATCGCTTGTCCTGGCGCAACCCGGAGGACTCGCGGTGTGATACCCTTGTAAAATGACGTGGCGCCTTCCTCGCGCCACATGTCCTTTGCAATAACGGATATTCGCTGCATCGCAGTAACTTGGCGCCCCCATGTGGTTTTTTGTAATCCTTTCCCAAGAGAGTTAGCTACTGACCCTGATGCCGTCCCTGCAGGACTCACGTGTTTTGATAGTATCAATAGGGGCGTTGGAGAAGGGCCCCATGGCCCCAGATACAAGTCCGATTATCATGTGCTGGTACGACGGAAGTTCAACGAGATCCGGCTGGTATCGATGCGCTAGCTTCTTCACTTCCTGGTATGCCGTGAAGTTTGCACCTGACAATTCCATCCCAACTCGGATGTAGTGAAACACAAGACCTCCCGAGCGGACACTCACCCTGGTTAGTGGCTTGGCGTAGGGCGGTAAGAGCGACACCTCTATAAAGTGTCGAGATTCCTTCTTCGCGGATGATTGTGTAGACCGCATGCGCTGCATTACGGTATCGTGGCGTCTCAAGTGGATCGACCAACGAATGTTGCTGGGCCTGCAGTCTGATCTTGACCACTTCCATCGGGCAGACGACGGCTATTGCCTCCGTCGCACCGGCAGCAAGACCAGCTGGTGGAAGCGAACGGCAACCGTAAGACGATGTCCACGGCGCCATCAACGGCGAAACAACGTACCGATGAAAATATTGCCAACGCTTGTCCTCCCAGTGGTGGTATCTGCCAACCAACCTTTGTACGTCTCGAAGCTCGCAAAGCGAATCGCCATTTTAGGGACAATACCCGACAAGACTGCCCCGAGCCCTTTGTACAGCGCAAGTGGAGTTTCGCGTTGCACAATTCGGATGCCAGTTGCGATGACTCCGCGCGGCTTTACCTGCGGCGTAGCACGCTATTCTCAATGCGTGGTCTGCATTCAGAATGGGCTGGGTACGTACCCCGGGTGCGCTGCTTGTCTTGGAGAGCTGCATCCGCACCTTGATGGTGTCGAGCGGTTGGCAACACAACTGGCGAGCGGCGGCGGTGTGAGGAGTGACCATTTCGTGTCGCTGCAATCTGGAGACATACCGCTTCCATCACGCCGGCGATCCCACCAGCAGTGATGTGGGTCGCAAGCCCTACTGGCTTCTTTTCTCCATTGTGTGACATGGACAGAGCACACGGGTGGGGTAGGAAGGCCTTCGGAGGGGAAGAGGGAGAGGGTGCTGGACAGGAGTCGCATCCGTTCATAACCTCATGATTTGATGTACCAAATCCGGTCTTGGTTGGCGCGGATTTGACATGTGATTGGCTGCCCGCGTTAGCCCCACGCTCGACTGCCTTCCTCTCTTTGTCCGCCAGCAGGTAGTAGATGCAAAAACCATATGTCAGATAAGCAAACTCAACTACATGCTCAACATATTAGATGAAGAAAGCACGACAATTCTTCCAGTGCGATAGCGTCTAGATGTAATGGATAATGGCTGTACAAGAAATCAGAAGCTCAACACGTATCCCGTCGTGAAGGCCGTGAAGTCTACGAAACCAGGTCGAATTGTGTAGCTGATGCTGTAAAAAGGTACCTCAAGGTGAGAGCGCGCTAACTTTGTCGGCTCTCCACAGCGTTGTGGGGTAATGACAGCCTAGGTAGTTTCTCAATCGTCCGCGTATCAGGCATTTCCAGGGATCGCTGCGGAATGGGCACCGATTCCTCGTCTTGAAGAACTTCTTGTGACTCCCAAACAGATCCTCTAAAGGTGTCGTTCCTGGGCCCACTAAAAGCACCTGTGAAGACTTTCCACTGCACAAAGGCAAATGCGGGACTGAACAAGGAACAATTATCGAACCCATTCGCTACGGGTAGAACACAACGTACGTCACACCCAAGGACACTGCCAGAATAATCACTGTTGCCATAGGTGGTGAATATCCGTTCGTCATGGTGTCCTGCGAGACACCACAGTAAACAAGATGCCACAAAAGGCACCATGTAAGACCCACCAAAACATGATAGCTGTTTCTATCAAAGAGGTAACGGAGCCCATGACTCATACCAGACTGTTGGTTGATGACAAGGTCGAATCCGAGGCCACATAAAAACGAACCAGTCGAAGCGCATCCGATAAGCTGCAAAGTAACCTTGTGAGCCAGCATGCAAGATGGGGCTTGGTGGGACGGCATACTATCCCGTATTTCTGGTTTAAGGCGACGAGGATACCCGCAGCAATACCGCACACGCCTATGATAAGCCAATTAACGAAGAAGATATCGGGATCCGAGATGAGCAATCCGCTTCGCAGCAAGATGATGCGGACCCCGATGGCCAGACCACCCAGAATTCCAA
Source organism: Boletus rubropictus (assembly GCA_038092695.1). NCBI lineage: Eukaryota > Fungi > Basidiomycota > Agaricomycetes > Boletales > Boletaceae > Boletus > Boletus rubropictus. Next base: position 12,273 of record JBBPQW010000122.1, on the reverse strand, counting down.
GGACGAGAATTGCGACGACACGAGTCAGCTCCAAGAAACCCAAACAAAAGCCCATAACGAATAATACGAGAATGCAGACGGTGAGAGCAACATCGGAGACACCGACATTGTCCAGGGTGTTTACGATGACAGCCCAAGCTTGAGGCGGTCGTCGAGGTCAACGTCGAGACGGTAACACAAACAAGCATGCTTACAGGCAAGCACAGCGGCTGTTCCGATAGCCGCGCCCAGAGTTAAACGCGACCCACGGAAGCCTACTAAAAGAAGGGGGGCACCCACGACGAAGGAAAAGACAATCCACAAAACTGCACTTGTCGAAAAACCGGAGCCACTGCCGTCCGAGGCCATCCCTTGAGGGATTTGCTGGCCCGTGACGGGACTGTACACGACCATCGTGCCATTGCTATTGTCCAAGATGACGTTTGGGTCATTGACACGCGTGAGCTGTTGGCCGGTAGCAAGTGCAGTAACCGCGGCTACTCCGCGTACGAATCGAGTAGCAAGAATGAGTGCCAAGGACCACGAGAAGGAATGGATGAGGCGGAAAGCAACCGCCATAGGTCACTTGGTAAGACCAGCACAAGAGAAAAGGAGAAGAAGAGCAACGCCAAGTAACGAACGGACAGGTTTACGGGGGGTTGGGTGAAGTGATGTAAAGTAAAGCGTAGAATAGTCCTGCCGTGGCCTGCCCGACGAACCATTACTCACGCTGCACGACCCACCGCGCTCAATCGTCGCGGTGACAACATTTCCCGCGTTGTGGTTTCGGTCTGTCTAGATGGCATGGTTACTCTCCCATGAACCCTTGGACGTCGAGCAGACCACTGCAAACGCCCACGCAGAGCTCAGAAGGGAATCGCAATCCATCTTCAATCGCATACACTCGATCGCCGAAGATGCAGTGTTCGTCAGACAAGCACACGACCACTATCCCGACTTCCCATTGCTTCGTACGTTCATCTTACTCCGCTGACATGCAGCTGACGCGTGTAGCTAACATGCGCTGCGGTGCTTGGTACACCGACCCAAGGGTCGTACGTCCACACACTCGCCTTACGTTACATCACTCGAGTCGACCCAGGCTTCCACAGAACGTGTCTACTTCAAATCTACCGATGGCCACACCAACAACTGGAGCTTCAACTTGCGCAGACCTAATCTTCACATTCTTCCCTTGATCACCGAACACGCTGGGTAAGCGTCTCCTCTCAACGTGACATGTCGTTCATCCCATCCCACAGGCTCACTCTCGTTGACTCGACCAGAGCCGGGAAACGCATCCCAGACGCGCTGTCGAAGACAGTACCGATATGGTGTTCCGTCGTCAACCGTGCGATCCTCAAACGAGCTATCGAAACCCACCCTCAGCCTTGGGACACCGCACTCTACACCCCGCCGGGAAGCGTCAGTCCACAGGAACACAGTCAGATTGAGGGCAAGCTCGACAGATGGGCGTCCGAGCTCGCGGTAATGATACTCTGATAGTGCACTTCACACCTAATCAACCCCTTAGGCTTCCTCCTATTCATTCCCAGAACTGGACCATCCCCTCCGTCCGATATGGGTCACACCCGCCACGACCGTGTTCCCCACTTTTTCGAAACCGCCTGACTGTGTATTCTACCCAATCATATGCATATCTGCCTCCAAACAAGTCATGGATGGCATGGAACGCCGGGCTTCGGGATTTGCCTACATCCAAGGATCTGGAGATGATCACGAACTCTGGGGCATGGTCGGTCTTTTATCTCGTCCCCGCGCTCGCGGACACTTTTCTAGCTAACGCTGTTTGTTGTCCCTTTCTGTTCCAGGGTCTCACTCCGAACTTATATTGGAGGCACTGCGACAAGATCTTGACCATGGGACCTTCTGAACTCCCAGATCTCGTTCGGTCGCTCGTCTCAACCCCATCACACATTGATGACGCTACAGATCCTAACCAACCTGTGTGCGGCACTCCTATCCAGCGCATTGCGGGACGTATCTCGATTTGCAACATAGCCTCCTTACGACAATCCCAGTTACTCTCAAATCACCATGACGTCGCCTTCTTATGCTGTACTTCCCATGATCCGAATCGCTTCACAGGGACGATGGGGGCCTTGGCGAGGGAAGAGTCCAGGTTGCTGATCATTCAGACTCCAGAAGGGAAGAAAGGACAACATCGCTTTCTCACCGTCGTCTTACCGCGTGCGATGCCGTTCATCCAACAACACCTCCAGAACCAACGCAATGTCTGTATTGCCTGCAACACCGGGACGGACATCAGCGTTGGCATTGCCGTCGCTGCATTGACAATGTTCTTCCGCCCCGACGGATCGTTCTACTCACAGGGAAACGTACTTGATGAATTATGTACGTGACGTTCGACAGGCCGATTTATCTCGGGAAAGCTCACCCGATCGGAACACAGCCAAAGACATGCTCAAAATTCGTCTTCAGTGGATCATATCCAGCTACCCACAAGCGAACCCATCTCGCACGACGCTCAAACGTGTCAATGATTTTCTTCTTTCGCCTTTTTCCGATCCCCCGGCGCTGGGCATTCGCAGTAATTCGGACCACGCATCAAGTTTGGGCGAACGGGCACTTGGCTCAACTGTCGGCGTACTTTGATGATCAAATACGAATTCTAAGAAATTACACAATACAGAGGTGCTGTCGTGAATGCTCAAGAAACTGCGTGACGTTAGGTTGTCCATCTGGCTATGACTTTCTGCAGGGCTACGATCTCCGCCCGAAGACGACGCAACCTGCGTCGGAGCAATAAACCACCAATCGGAACGATGCGTGTACCCCTGCAGCAAATGTCGACGGGACGAGCCAATATCTGCCTGGGTTCAGCATGCGAGTGCGGATGCTTACCCCAGACAAAGCGTCGCTGTAGGGACCCGAGGACGCCAAAGGTTGGTCCAGGGTGGATGTGCCAGATGCAGAGGATGATGATGCAAGAAAAAGGGAAAGGTTGAGCGCAGTGGAGGGTGTGGATGAGGTGAGATGTAAGCGAGCACTACGATGGGTGGATGCGTCAGTCATCAAGGGAAGTAAGGATGGTCATTGACAACATACCCGAGTTGTGCACTAGACGGGAGCTGGATCTCGTAAATTGGATTCGAGTGATACCGTCCATGGCCTGGTCCCCCGACAGCAGTATGTTCGTCCCTTATCAAGGATCAGAGTTACTCCAGGTCACACATGGATGTTATCGAGACCTACCACTCGCCTTTGGAAACCCTCGCATACATCCCCGCCCCTTCCTGCGGGATAGGCACTAGATCGAACTGGCGTGAGCTTTCAATCTTGAGCGTGAATTTCCCGAGGTGGATTTGAGGCTCAAACGCGGAAAGGATCACAGTGTAGTCACCCGCTTTGCAGTGTGTCAACCTCGGTGCTGTGGAACAAGAACATCGAACTTACGCGCCATCTCTGCTGCTGCTCTTGCTCGACCATGTGTGTATGCCCCGGAGGAGATAACCACTTCTTTTTGCGCTAACCTATGCAGCAGCATAAGTATCCGAAAAAAGTATGGGGAAGGCCTTCAGTACTCACTCGACAATTCGCTCGCCGGAAGACCACACAGCAGTCACATTCAATGGCACTTCTTTGGGACCCTGTGCACTCAGCACCATGATCTCTTGCCCTGTCTTGCTCTTCCCGCCCACGCCCGCTACTTTTGAATTCCCTACAGAGCCCCTCAGAGGCGATGCCTTTCCATTGGACAAGAATGCACCTATCCTATTCGAACCAGCGTTATCGTCGTAAATACGAAGGTGCCATTGTGGGTTTAGCATGTATGTCGGATGTGTATGATTTCCACCCGCGTTTTTGGTGGTGAGCGTACCGTCGACCTGTCGAACAGATAAGCATTCGTATCCATGCCGTCAACGTCAAAATGCACTTGTAAATTGAATCCACCACCTCTGGAGCTGATAGAACCCTCTACCCCCGCATCTTCATCCCACCACACTCTGACATCCGCACCGCAGTACACGTTCACGGTGAAAAAGACGTCCTCGAACGGACCATCGTAGCTGGCAAGAATTGAAAGAGCACCCGAGATCTTGGGGGGTCGTAAAGATGATGGGGCATGTGACAAGGTCAGTAACCCCTCTCCAACCTTTGTCCTCGACAACACATGCGGTGAAGTGGTATATGGGCCCTACGGAACATCAATCATGTCGATGCTCCCGACATTAAATTATGAATTAGTATACCTTCCCGTCCGTATACCCTATTTTCACCCGTATGTCTCTCCAATCGTCCTCGTCTTCAGGATGTACAGTCAATGAGATGTATTCCGCTCCCCTGCGAGTATGAGACAAATGTTTTGTCAGGAGAACCCAGATGTCTTTGTTCATATCTAGCGGGTCGCCACCTCCGTCTCGAAAATTCTGGCGGTCGTAGAGCAGCCGCAGATGGCGCACGGATGCTAGAAGGCGACAGCTTTCCTTCAACTGAACGTACACTAGACACAGGAAAAAAGTCACCTTGTGCTTTATCATTCACGTTGGCTGGTTTCCACACCCTAGGTTACAACACATGAGTATTACCCCATTCCATGGCCAGCAGCTTACCCATGGAGGGTGGTGCCATGCCGGAAGAGTCCTGGATCCCAAGACACATATATTCCCTCGAACGTCGCGCATATATCATCCCACCGCATATTGAGCATGCCTAGCCACGAACGGAATCCAGTCATGCATCACACAGATCATGGCCGATACTCACGCGAACTGCTCGGACTCGACCAATTCCCGGACTCGGCAAGAGAAGATGGATTAGTCACAGGCACCGTGGAATCTAGCAACGTTAACCATCGTTCCCTTTCCACTTCTCGAATATCTGAGTTTGATCATTCGTGAACGTGACAATATAGCCAAGACCAGGGGTAGCCCTCGTCAACTCACCAACAACGGCATAATCGTGAGAAGGTAGCAGCTTCACTCCTTCAATTCTCAGTACCGTCTTGGCGTCCGTGCCTACAGTTAGCACGCAGCAACCTATTCCAGAAACCCGGTCAGTGGAAGTTTGTCACGGAGAAAGTCGTCGGGAATTTACCCTTCCGGAATCCTTTTGCTAGTCTTTCCCACGTTCTCTCCCTTTCAAATGAGGTGCTGCGAGTCCTAACATCAGTACCAGAAGGGTGCAGACATGGTAGAAGAAGATGTAATGCAACATGCTCAGGGACTCAACATAATTCACCCAGTCATCTGTAAAGTCATAAATGATAAGAAATCGCACATTTGTAGCTCAATATGCTCAGGTATCCACCCAGTCAATACGCTGGACCACGATGACGTTAGACTCCGCGGAAAGCAACCATGCTGAACCAGTTGCACACGCACCGTAGATCGATAGAGGAATTCCTGTCATGACACACGCGTATCACGGGGGAACATCAGTAATGAACGCGAGAAAAGCTGCACATCACTTACGACCCAGGAAAATCATACCCCCCCATTAGCTTCATATACTAGTGCAGTAACGTCTATTTCACTGTACGTCATATGAGGATGACGCTAACATACGGCTTTCTCGATCAAGGATGGCCATAAAACTGCTTTTCGTCCCGATGAGATTCCCACGGGACGCCCGGAGTCATCAAATGGAAGCAAATCATCGACAGCTTCCGGTATCGGCCATAAGATAGATGAGGTTTGATACGGAATAGTAAGGGGGGATATGGAGTACCGCAAGGGAAGTTCGACAACAAGCATCGAATGTGGGGTGGAGTAGATGGGTACGATGCGAGAAAAGGAAACATCAAAGTCTGCATCCGGTAGCCATCCAATGAACACTTACATATCTGTAAGGTGCCATGGCAAAATTGAACGTATTTCATCATAGTCCAATGATTTGAAAGGGCGCCACATACTCGTCTGTAATCACCATTCAGATATGCTTTGAGGTCATATCTGCCCTGCTGATTCCCAGGGTGTAAAGACGAGGACAATAACTTTGAAGATAGAATTCCGGAGAGGGATATCAGCATATGATGGGGGATAAGCGTGGCTTGAGCCGAGGGAATTGCACAACCCCGAGTGAGGTGAACATGAAGCATACCTTTGAGTTAAATCGCTGGTTGTACTGAACGCAAACAGCTACTGCAGCACAAACCGAACAGTCGTTGATGGTGTTCTGATCTATGTCAGCGGGCGTCAAGGTCAAAGAAAGTTCTTGGGAGGTGAAGACATTGAGGGAGGGTCTTTTCCATGAGATGCTGGTAGTCTTGGACAGATGGATGGCTGGTTGGCCATTCGGATCGCTGAGATCCGAATAGTGGGCAACATGCGGAACATCCAAGAGCTGGATTTACGTACAAGTAACGGGTTCCCGGATTCGATGGCAAGGGGATGGGTTCGTTCCAGAGAGGATAGCGAACGTTGTTGACCGTCGATGACTTTCGAAGCACATAGGCTTGATGGTCTGTGGCATGGTGAGCGACAACATGTTATACAAACCACAGACCTCACCGGACCCGAAGGAGTCGACTGGTGTAGCAATCACGCCAATCTGAGCGTCGGGTGTCTTGCTGGCTCTTTTTATCTTTTCGGCCCGTTGGATGGCCTTTGTCGCATTCGCCCTGCATTGTGCCTGAATCTCGGGGTCGGCTACGTTAGAGCGAGAGAGTTGGAGGAAAGCATCAGTTGCGTCGAGGTAGAGATTGAATGCGGACGAGAAGTCTGCGGCAAACTCTAGGCTGGTGGCGCGGTCGTAGATGGACTTTGGGAGGGGACGGTGAATGAGAACCGTCGAGCACGCGGTTGACAAGGCTGACCAACCTTTGCTTCCTGAAAAGTCCTTGGGGACATGAATTTGATCCGTTTACTACTGCCGGAGAGCCAAGAACGCGCGTATCGTATTACGTGATCACCCTTCCTGTCAAGTGCGTGGCCAAGCCTTCAACCCAGATAACACCGCACAAGTCGTCGGTGGCAGTCCGGAAGAGTCATGGGTCTACACACACAGCATACTATCTCATACGATAAGATATACCCCAAACCCTAGCCAAGACAATGTGCTTGGCAAAGCCTTCTGATCCTAACAAGTACAAACAACGCTGCCTGAGCCAAGCCTTTCGGACCCACTTTGCTCGCTGACGCAGTCCGCCATGCTTTCAGATTCTGACTCAGAAACTGATGACTTGCACACCCTCACGATCAATGAACACTTCGCAAAAGCCTTCGAGTACAAGAAAGAAAGAGAGGAATTCGCGAAGCGTGCATCCAATCTATTTGCTACTTGGACCCAACTGACATGCGTCGTGTAGTGAAAGAAAAATATGGATCAGAGTGCTCTTCCGACCCCGAAGACTCGGAAGACTCTGAAGACACGGAAGAAGACTCAGACGGAGAGGAACTCACACCGGCGGTGGACGCTGCCATTCTTCGCACGGTAGCACTGATTAAGAGGAAGGATCCGACTATCTACGAGGATGGAAGACATGTATTCGAAGGTCCGTTTCACTTTCTGGCGTGGAGGGGCGCGGGACACGTCAGGGAAGCAGAAATTTATTATTTTTCTGTATAGAGGAACATGCAGGAACGCGGGACAAGGCGCCAATCATGAAGCCCAAGACGAAAGAAAAGGTGTGATCCAAGACTTGACTGCGATTGTTGTCTTTAAATGACATGCACATACGCAAACCAGTCAAAGTCACTGACGATCCGGGAAGCTGCACTCGCATCTGCACTCGCCGAAGCCAATTCGCAATCACGTTCACCGAGTCCCGAACCACGCCAGTTGACGCACACCGAAGAACAAACACTTCTTCGCTCAGAAACCCGTGCCGCGTTCCATGGCGCGGTCGATTCAGAAGCACAAGGTATTTTTTTTTTTAAATCTCAGATTCTCAAATGCCAGGATGGCCACTTACGTGACCACGGGAATTAGGAAATGAGGATGATCTACTGATACTGCGCTCACGTACACGTGATGAGATCGAGTTGGAGGAGGAAGAATACAGAGCGTTTTTGGAGCGAGAGGTCAGCGAGGACCTTCACAACCTCGTCACTGTGGATACAAACGAAGCGGTTGGTGCCACCGAGCATGCCGAAGACGTGGGTTATGATGACAAAAGGGACGAGAGCAAAAAGAAAAAGGAGGGTAAAAGGGCGCATGAGAAGGAGAAGGAGAAGGAGAAAAATCAAGTAAAAGACAAGATACAAGGCAAGAGTGCTACACAGAAGCGCGACAAGTCAAAGGAAGAGGCTGATCAAGAGTTCTTGATGAAGTACGTGTTGATGATGCTTTCAGACTCTTTCGTGTGCTTTCCCGTCGGGACAGGGCAGGCATGGTCTCATTTTGAATGCGATGGCGATTGACATTTCATCCAGTTATATCTTCAACCGCGGGTGGATAGATCGCTCGAACAAGCGTGTTCCCACGTATAACGAAATTGTTGGATTTTCATCGAATCCGTCAAAAGGGAGTTCAACCAAATCTCAACCTGACCTAGGCAACAGTGAAAGCGTGGGCCAGACCCCACACGATGAACAAAGAGAAACCTATGGCACGACACTCTCGGACGACAATTCATTCGACGACCTTGCGGACACGTTTGAGACATCGTACAACTTTAGATTTGAGGAACCGTAAGTATGCTTGCTTTTGGATTGCGTATAGGTCGCTCCGAGGCATGGGCTTGACCTTGATCCCAACTTTGAAACAGTCACTTACGATGACCATACAGAGGCGGTGCACTTATCACATCCTTCCCTCGTAATCTCCCCTCTGCTCGGCGCGAGTCTACTACTCGGAAAGACGCCCATTCTCGGAAGAAAGTACGACAAAAAGGGGAGAAACAGGCGCTGCTGGAAGCGCGAAGAGAAGAGATCAGAAAAGAGCGTGCATTGGTAGAGGCTGTGGTCGCCGAGGAGTACCTAGACGAGGATACCACTAACAAAAAGAAATCACAAAAGCAACAGAGAAAGGAAGAGCTGGCTCGCTTTAAAGCGCTCAAGGCCAACGAGTTGCGAAGAAAGCTCGAAAAAGTCAGTTCGGAGGGTGGCCTAGGTAATATCGGCGATGAAGGTGAGAGCTCGAATTTTATGGATGGTTCTTGCTGTTCGAACCGTCTCGCATTTACCGATTGCTGGCTGCTTTTCAATGTCGATGGCAACGGCGGGTAGCCCTCGCCCACCTTGATCTAGACGCCGATTGGGACCCCTTGAAGCACGATACACAGATGGCAGAACTGTATGGTGGTAGCGACGACATCGGTAAAGCCAACTATTATCACTGCTGATGGCTATCCGACTGAAGTACGCATAGCCGACAATGTCGATACTGAGAAACCGACATGGGACGACGATATTAACGTTGATGATATCAACCCGGCCACGAACACCGAGTCAAAAGTGGAACTGAAGAAGCAGAGGAAGAAGAAGAAAAATAAGGACGCGGACGAGAATGTCGGGGTAGATGTGGATGAGATGGACGCGGACTTGGACACGGGTGGAGGTGTAGGTTGGGACGATTGGGACGACGATGGCGAAGAATGGAGAGGTACAGAAGAAGAGCGAAAACGCAAGGTGGATGCATATATGGATGAAGTGGTGAACAGGCTTGGGTTCAGCGGTATAGTCAGTCTGCTCAATTTGCAGACGGATAGTGTTCACATGAAAACTTGGCAGACCTCCCACATGCCTACGCGTTTCCATTATGTTTCCACAGCACCTGAAAATTACGGTCTTACTCCGGCGGAAATCCTGCTTGCGATGGACACAGAGCTGAACTCTTATGTTGGCCTCAAGAAGTTGGCACCTTACCGCGTTGACAGAGGTTAGTGTGCTTGCTTTAACGCTCATCACTTGTTCAACCCCAGTTGCTCTAGGTGGCAAGGCGAAAAAGAACTGGGACCCAAAACGAATTGGGCGTTTGCGAGAGTTCCGTGAAGCATTGTATGGCCGTGTGGGCTCCCGCTATGAGGGTCCCTGGTCACTTGACGTAGCCACTGGAGCGCAAGAGGAGAAGAAGAAACGGAAGGGTAAGAAGGAGCGCGCGAAACTAAAGGCGACGCAGGATGAAAACAATGGAAGAGCGGACGATGGTAAGAATACTGGTGTTGAACCAGAAGTCTCAAGAAAGTCAGAAAAGCGGAAACGAGACCCCGACACAAGTTCGCTTTCTCATGAAATGCTGCCTGGTGAGGCTGGGAAAGACGCAGAAGATGGTGCACAGAGGAAGAGACGGAGACGACGGCATAAATCCAGCACGGACGGGCCTGGGGAGACAGGTGCACCGGCCGTGTCATGACTGGAGTGTACGGTCGGTAGTGCCACTAACTCACCACAAGGTCTAGCCAGGTGAATATTTATTACCATATTTGAGTTGCCTATTGTATGATGCTCCCATTGTTCTTCCGAATGGCTTGGGCCTCTCTTGTAACTTGATTCACAACCACTCGTTTTCTTCCTCACCCCTTATCCGCTTCCAAGATGAGCTCGAAATTTCGTGAACATCTTTCTTTCAACCCTCCCCGAAACCACCTCGACATCCCGGTTGATGCCTCCAGGTTATCTCCGACGTCGACGATAGCCCCTTCATCACGCTTCTCGTTTGGCCGAAGCAATTCGAAGCGTCCAAGGCCCCCAAAGGACCTCGAGGCAGGCACATCGTCGACATCCTCCAACATTCAGAACAGATTTACGAAGCTCTTTTTTGACCTTCGGACTCTCAATACTGTTGAGCCGGATCCTGTTCCCGTACAGGACTCACGTCTGGCTCAGTGGCCGCCGCTTCACGTCGAGAAACATCGCTGTCCGTGTCAGCTTCACGACCCCAAACACAAAGCGTGCGTGAGGAAACAACGGCGCCGGTCGCGATGTCTCCTCACCTTGCTCATCATCATTCTACTTCTCTTGATCGGGAACGCCATTTTTCTGACTGTTCGCGTCCTCTCGTTTTCCACGGCGAGTCAGACGACATCGGCTGCTGACGCACTTTCTGCGTATGCTCAGCAATGTCTCTTTCAATACACCCTTAATGCACCTTCTTCTCCCAGTAGCTATCCATGTCCAACATGTCTTTCGATCCTCCAGGCTGTGCCTTCGTCCTACATGTCCAGTTCCGCGAATTCTCAGAATGCTCAGACGATCAATAATGCCGTCCAATTTTGTGGTCTACGCGCCATCTACGAGACTGCGAACGCGCAAGGACAAGGAACGCTTGGAAACGGCAGTTGGGCTCAAAACATCAATTTCTGTACCTGGACCGGTGTGAGTTGTGATACCTCGGGACAGGTCGCGTCATTGTGAGTGATGTTGCAGAGCGTAGGACTTGACTCGTCATAGCGATTTAGGCAACTTATCTATCCAGGAGTCCCAGCCACATTGCCCAAGGAGATTGGCAGTTTGACCGCTCTACAGACCCTTGAAGTCATCGGGGGGAACACGATACCTGGTAAGATTTTATTTCCTATCCATCTAGCGTATCCTCGAGTTTTGTCTCGTGTAGCTGGCATCCTGCCAAGTTCGTTCACCAACTTGACGTCCCTCACGAGTCTTCACCTCGAGGCCACTGCCATTAAAGCGTTGCCAAATTCGTTGTTTGCCTCTCCAGGCCTTACGCGCCTTTCCACCTTAACGCTGGTTCGCAATTCGCAAATGGGTACTGTGCTTCCAAGCAGTTTGACCAGTCTCACCGGACTGCAGAGTCTGTAAGTGGTGCTGGTTGTCCGCACCAGATGAGCTCTTGACGTGCTGTCACGCAGGCTGGTTAACTCCCAGGCATTATCGCCGTCCCCACTCGCGACGTTCGCAGGGTCGTCATCGCTAGTGGCCTCCCTGCACACCCTCGACCTCACGTCCACCTCGCTCACGGGCTCTATCCCAAGTACTGTGTCGTCCTTCAAAGGTCTCACCCAGCTGTTGCTCGGTTCCAACAACATCACTGGCACTGTGCCTATGCTTCCGGACACGTTGCAGGTGCTAGAGCTCAATGGGAACGCGGGGCTCAGTGGAAGCATCGCATGCTCACCTGGACCGCTCCAGCAGTGCTCTGTGCGAGGCACAGCGATAAGTGCTGCTGGGTGTGGTGTATGTCAGAACACGACGACGACGCAATGAACGCGACTACTGACGATCTTTGACACGATGGTTCCCTTTGATGCATGTTTTCCCATTGACATTAATGTAGATAGTGACTCTTCTAATGTATACATGAATTGTAGCGATATCTTTGACTGCGCTGAACGTTTCCATTGTCTTTTAATTCCTTAGAAGTGACTTTCCTTTTTACCTTTTACCTTTCTTACTGGCGACATAATGTAGC